>PVJD01001265.1:0-283942 GCA_004026545.1 Mormoops blainvillei | reverse complement strand
TCCACTGAGCCACACCAGCCAGGGCCCAGCTTTCCATTTTAAAGGGCGAAGCGCTGAATAAAAACAGCACCTACCGTTATAAAACAGCAGCAGAAGCAACAGGATGGACACCCACTTGTGCTCGATGCCCCAGTCCCTCATGGAGAACTTGCGCAGGAAGTGCACAAACAGGCACTGCAAAGCAAGCCAGCCCGCAGTCACTGCGTGGGAGCTGAGGTCGCCCCTTGCTACGCTGACTAAGAGACCATCAGTGACAACTGAGACGAGAGGGTGCACTGCGAAGGGGCCTGGATCAGATGTCTCAAGCTGTTGTTCTCATGGGGTGGGAGGCGACCAGGAATGGAACGGAGCCACACAGAGAACTGCCCCGGGCGCGGGCCAGGCAGCACTGACAGGTGGTGTCTGGGCTCCGGGGGAGAAGGCCAGGGACACGGCCCATAGTCACGGTCAGGGAGCAGGCTTATTTCCACAAGCCCCCAAAAGAGGCGTGGTGGCCTACGGGACGAGTGTCTTTAAACTGCTTTAAAACATTATACAATTTGTGATTCGGGGGCCTGGGTTATTCTTTGTTTTGCTTTTTCTATAATCTAATACAAGCCAATAGTTTTCTGGGCAATCTGGACTTTCTGGTTGGTGGGCCATTTCCTCTAGTCTGTCTGTTAGTTCTGGCCTTTCCTCTTTGCAAGAACACGCAGCAGCAGAATCCCCGGCACCTGAGACGCTTCCAAAAACAGCAAGGATTTCTGACTGACCAACTAGGAATGGCAGCTCTCCACCGTCCTGCGGTCGGTTCTCTAGGGAAGCCCTGGGCACGGCCTGAGACTATAGTCCCTAGTTCTCTGCATATTCCAGTGGCTGTGTCCCGCCCTCCGTCCACACCCAAGTCCTAGCCACTGCTATCTGGCACTTCTCTCATGTCTCCCACGAGCTGTGTCCTTCTATGTATGGTTAGTCTGCAAGGCACTGGGTACTCCCCGGGTGGTGTGTGGAGTGGACAACATTGCGGAGACCAGTCAAGTCTCCTGAATATCACAGCCTCCGTGCCAGCAGGGTGCAGGGCAGCCGATGTGGGCAGAAGGCCACCCTTCAGGCTGCGAGAAGTCACGTTCCTCTCCTCCAATCCATCAATTCCCCTCCTCACTGATGGGCTGCTCTGGGCCCCGCCTGCGCACTACGGGTAGGCTCCTCCCCCAGGGGCGCACTGTGCCTGCAGACGCTGAGCTCAGCTCCCACACCGGCCACCAGCCTGCACCCCCGAAACCACCCTTCCGGGCCTCACTCCCGAAGAGCCCGAAGGCTGCAAGGTGTGGTACAATTTTCCAATTGCACAGGCCCAAGAATGAGCTATGTCTGCACTCAAACAAGGCAGACCACCTGCCGCATCGGTAAATGGCATTTGTCACTGCATACTTATCACAGCTTACAAGTCAGTGGTCTGTGGTCACTATTCCACAACACGAGTCCTTGCTAAAAAGACCACCTCACTGTTTGCACTACAGCATCCCGGCAACACGCAGAATATTCAGGAAGAGCAGGTGGCCTCTAGGATGGGGTATCTCAGGGTTCAGATACATCTCCCGCATGGTCCGCACCTGGGTCACCCCAAGTCACACACTGACTCTGCCCTCGTTAGGAGCCTGCAGCGTCTGTTGGGTGGGCAGTACTCACAGTGACGATAACGGTTAGCACCACGAAGACGAACCGGAACCAAATTTCCAACTGGGAAAACGCAGGGTTGTAAGTCTTCCACTAAAATGGGAAGTGGGGAAGCAATTAGAAAAAAAATGCATCTGAAAGGTACCACAGCACAGGGAGTACAGTCAATAATACTGTCATAACTGTACATGGTGCCAGAGGGGTACTGGAAATACCAGGGGGACCACTTTGTAAAGTACCTGACTGTCTAACCACTGTGCTGTCTGTACACCTGAAACTAACACAAAATAATACTGAATGTCAACCGTAACTGAAAAGTAAAGTAAAAAATAAGAAAGGAAGTACATCAGATTATTCCTCATAGTTATCTCTAGATATGAGCACGTAATTTAAAATGTTGTCTTTCCTTATACTTTCTTACATGTTCTAAAATGTTGACACTAGTACATTTTATTTTTATATTAAAGAACACAGACTTTGAAAATATTAAATATCCAGGGCTGAAACTAGTTTTCAGTGGCATTATGCTAATGATGAGTCTGGCAGGTTATTCTATAACCACAATAAGAGCATTTGGCTTTCAGATCTCATATTAAAAATCAACACTGTCAATCTCTTCATTAGAGAACACCAGGTTTTCCATGAAAAGAAACAGACTTATTAGGAAATGTAAACTGTGAGTAGGTAGGATGCTCTAAAAAAAGATTAAGTGAAACATTAAAATATGAATCTGAAACCAAAAAAGCACAGTGGAATTAGCCGTCAGTTCCGCTGCTGTCGGGGCAGTTTCACCCATGCCAGGTGCACCCCTAACGGAGCCGAGGACGCAGGCAGCACGTGCTGGCGGCAGGTGGCCCTTCCAACTCGGTCACGAGCCAGATCCCCAGTAGACCTCAGAACACCGAGTTTTAAAGCCCCACTTCAGAAGAGGTACAGAGTTACAGACACTAGATTTAACTGACTCGCCAGAAACATTAAAAAACACACAATTTAAGACATGGAAATGAGACCATGAGAGATAATCTCCAGCTGATGGGAGAGAGGTGCCCCCTCTGGCTGCCCCAGGGTGGGGGGTACGCATGCAGAGCCCAGAGGGCTCCCTGAGCTGTGAACACCCAGCTGGGAGTCCAGGGAGACAATGCACTGGCGATCATTCCCAGGGCAGGGCGCCAAGCAGACAGCTAGAGCACAAGAGAGCGCCGCACACCTGCCAGAGCTGTCCCCTCCCGTCTTTACCTGAGCCCTGATCAGCGCGTGAGTGGGGGGGGCCACCCAAGGCCTGAAACGTCCCTAAAAGGCTCACTGGCGCCCACACGGGACAGTAACAGCACCTGCTCCAACAGCCAGGAGCTCCAAAGGCCTATACCTCAGTGGGGGAAAAATTAGCATTAATCTTGGACATAATGCTGCTTTGGTCCCACCTAGTGAAGTTTAAAAGCAAGGCCTGAAAAGATCAAACCACTTCCAAGTAACTTCACAACATCCCTACGCAAAGCTCAAGAATATTTTACAAGAACACAAGATCTAACAATCAATAACGTCTGGCACCGAGTCAAAAACACCAGGCACGTAAAAACAGCAAGAAAACATGAACCGTAATGAGGAAACGAATCAATCAAAATGGACCCAGAAATCGCGGGTGGCAGACCCGGCAGGTAAGGACACCACGAAGCCAGAGGAAAGAGGGGCACAGGGAGTGGAGACCTGGGGAGCGGCGGCGGCAGGGCAGGCGCCGCAGAGGTCAGCGATGGGAAGACGCGGCACCAGGGACGACGCAGGGCGTGACAGAGGGGAAAATGACCAGAGCACCAGTAAGCTTGCGAGGGGACTTCAAGCGGCCTAAGTAATGGCCAAAATTTTTCCACACTGGATGAAAACTGTAAACTCACAAACCCAAGCAGCTCAAAGAACCCTAAGCCCAAGACACATGAGGAAAGTGTGCCAAGGGGCCACAATCAAATTGTTTAAATAAGTACAAAGGTCTTAAAATTGGGGGGGAAGGGGGCAAGAGGGACACTATTACAGAGAACAAAGGACCGCAGATTTCTTGTCAGAAAAATGCAAGCCAGAAGACAAGACTTTTGTAAGACAGTACTATGAAATGAAAACCACAGTGTACTGTAACACCACTCCACGCTTACTAACATGGCCCAAACTGAAAACACGAGCCAGCCGAGGTCTCCCAGGATGCCAAGCAACTGGAACTCTCCCGCTCTGCTGGTGGGGATGTGAAACGCTACAACTGCACCGGGAAACAGCGCTGTCAGTGTCACAGTTACACACCCCAGCCGTGTGACCCAGCCAGTCCATTTCTAGGTGTGTACCCAAGAGAAATGAAAGCGTATGTCCAGAGATGTGTACACAGGTGTTCACGACAGCTTCATCTGTAACAGCCCTGAGCTGGAAACAAGCCAAACGTCCATCGATGGGTGAATGGATAAGCCATCATTGCTGTACCCACACAGTGGAATATTACTCAGCAACAAAAAAGAATGAACTGTTGATACATCCAGCATCATCAATCAATCTCAAAATAATTATGCTGAGTGAAAGAATTTAAACATTATGATTCCATTTATGTAAAATTCTAAAAAACACAAGTGAATCTAATGCAAACAGACAGGGGTGAGGGGTGAGAAACCTTGTGGGGAGGGGTATGCTTATTGTCTTGTCGTGGTGATGGTTTCCCAGGCACACACATATATCAAGATGGATCAATTTTATATTTTAAATATGTGCACTTCATTGTATGTCAATTACACCTCAATAAAGCTATCCGATAAAGCCCCACAGTTACCAACTGATGTCCATGGAAAAGTGGCGCACGGTGATTCAAAACCCATGAAGTTTGAAGTCAGAGACTCAGGTTCGAATCCCAGCTCTTCTGTTTCCTAGTTGAGCAATTTACTTAATCTCACTAAGCTTTGGATTTCTCCTCCTCAAAATGGGGATACTATTCATTACTTTGTAGAATTATTGTAACATTGAAATAAGATGATGCATATAAAAAGTTTAGGGCAGAGCCAGCAAACAGGAAGAGCTCAGTAAATAAGAGCTGCTTTATAAATCCAAAACATAACGCACGCACGACGATTATCACTAAGTGTTTAGCTCTTAACCACGGTGTCCCTCACGGGATGACTGCGGCAGCGGTTATGAGCACTGACTAGGGCTGGTGCGAACATAAGCTTCACACAGGAAAAGTATCACGCGCACCGCAGCTGAAAAACAGGCTCTAAGGCACAATCAAGAAGGAAAAAAAGATGTGTTACCACCACCAGGAAAAACTCACAAAATATGTTTAAAGTAGCAGTGAAGACAGTATGTATTTTTACTTTCAAGGGACTAGAACTCTTAAGAAAGAAAATACCCACGGTTTCCCCTCTTAAGATTCCGTCAGAGCAGCACAAAACAATCAACTCACTTTAACAATGAGCAGCGGAAAACAACGCTTTATTCATACCTGTAGCTCAACCTGAGATCCACATTTTAGTTCCCTAGTATGAGCTGCTTGAAGGAAGGAGGGAAAGATGTGCAGTGGGGATGGAGCAGGCAGCGCTAAATTCGAGCTTTCAGAGTTGGACCCCGAGCCCCGAGCGCCGCCTGGCGCACCCGCCGTGGGCACTCAGAGGCGGTGTGCATCCGGTCCGGTCTTACTTTCCTCCTGCGGTTCCTTCCCCCGCCCTCCTGACCCTGGGGCCGTTCCCACAGGAGGCCTCCGGGGCAGGCCGCCTCTGCCCGCCACCAAGAGGAGCCGCCTCTGCGTCCCTCTGGGGCCAGCCCAGCACCACAGCCCACCTTGGCACTCGTTTGTGCCAAGGGCTTGAAAGTCTCTCCTTCCCGTCGCGTAAGCCCAGAAGAAAGCTTGAAGCTTGGGAAAAGGCGCTGGCCCTCTGCCGTAGACAGTGGCCCAGTGGCCGCCGGGATCCGGTGACGTCAGGCTGGGAGCAGGAAGGTCCACCAGGACTCTGGCCAACAGCTGGCCTGCCCGCACCAGCCCATTATTAGGACAGAGGCCGCTGTCAGGACCTAATGCTATGGAATTAGGGCGTTTTGCTTTTGCATTTATTTTTAAGCACTAAAATGTTTATTTGAAATGTGAAAAAGCAAAATAAGTAAAAGGAAATAAACAGAGTAAAATCCCAGCAAACACTCAGGCTTCAGACATTTACTTTGACATCTTAAGAGCTGTCCATCCTTCCTTGGCCTTTGTGCCAAGGAAAGGCTAAGGTCCTTTGGCATTCACAAAGCTGCCTTTGTCCTTCCCGAGACTGGGCTCATCCTGTCACACCGTGAACTGACACCTGGAACAGGGTTTGATTTCAGGACCTCGGTCACTTCTCCCTAATTAAAATCAACAGGTTTAGGTCCTATTCTTCCGGTCAGCTGAGCACCTACTCGGACTGTATATAAGCAAAAACGATGTCAAATCTTGTGCAGACATGAAACAGTTAAACTTAAAAAAAGTAGTCAGTAAAAATGCCTCCAGGAGCTGATTAATTTTTTGGCAGAGATCAAATGTGTTAAGAGACCCTCGGAGAGCACTCCGAATAAGAAAGCCACGGTAGCATGGAGGGGAAGGGGGTGCCGGGCGGGCTGCTCAGAGCCACGCTCCTCCCGGAAACGCCCTGGAATCAGCCCCAGGCTCAGGCGCTCAAAGCGCTGCCTGCCGACGGTCTTCTCAACACAGAGGAACCAGAGGTGTCTGCTGGACAGGAAACTGAAGGGCTCGGGAACGTGGGTTGTTGTTTCAATCTCATCTCCCAGCGAAAGGTAGTGGCTTAGGAAGAAAAAGGTGGAAATGAGATGTGAACAGCTGGCTAGAGTCACTCAAGAATCAACCTGGAGAGCAATCACTTAAGAGGGAAAAAGCCCCGCTCAGCTGTGAGGACGCACAACTGATGCGATGCGTGCAGAGCAGATGCTCGCCAAACGCAGGAGAAAATGACAGAAGGATGAGTAGAAGCCGTCGGCATGGCGTCTAAAGTCTACACTCCATTGCACATGCAGGGCACAGCCAATGAAACACACTCAGAAAAACACACACAGAAGATACGCAATATCTCAGTAAGTACCTGCAAGACCTGGAGGGTGGTCTTGACTTGCCCGTGCCCATGGGATGTGGGCAAGATGCATTCAAAAGCATAAGAATTGACAAAACAGGCAGAGACAGAGGGTGCCACGCTGCTTCAAAAAGACAGATATTCATGCAGAACTCCATGAACCAAATGATCACAGAATATGGGACTGAGGACAAAAGGAGGGAAACCAAGCTTCTCAAATTCAGGGGGTCTGGCAACAAGGCCAAACAAACGTCCACACTGGCTGGGACAGGAAGAGGGGCACCCAACCATCCGGATGCCTGCTTAAGGACAGACACACACTGCTGACAACAGAGCATCTGGACCCTCTGGGCTTGCCCTGGTGACAATTCTACCTCCCAGGCAGGTGGGGAAGCAGCTAGGCTGACTTTCGCCCTGAACTAGATTTTACTTGAGGAGGAAGAACTGGCAAGTGAAACAAACGGTGACACGCCCGGGGAGGTGCCTGTTTGGCCATGGAGCTCTTACAGGAGACCCAAAGGCACCGCAACACATGGTGAGAATGGACCCTAGACTTCGAAAACACAAGAACTCAAAACTCCAAATGTCGTAGATTTCCAAACAAATGCAAAGAAAGGAACAGAAACTCTCACAAGTCCAATTCTGTCGAAGAAGCGGGAGCTGTCTAAAGCAATGCCTGTGCTTACACGGGCAGTATCCTGATGGGCTCTGATTTTTACAAGTGCAATACATGTTTTGCTTTTACTGAAAGATAATGTACCCACCAGAAACTGTGTACATATCCTAAGTGTACAGCTCAATGAACTGTCATAAACTGAACACACCAGTGTAAACATATTCTGATCAAAAAACATAGCCCTGGCTGATGTGGTTCAGTGAACTAATGCCAGCCTGGGAACCAAGGGGTTGCCAATTCGAGCCCCAGTCAGGGCACATGCCTGGGTTGTGGGCCAGCTCCCGGGTTGAGGATGTGTGAGAGGCAATCACTCATTAATGTTTCTCTCCCTCTTTTTCTCCCTCCTTTCCCCTCTCTAAAAATAAATAAATAAAATCTTTAAAAAACAAACAATGAATGAATGAATGGCTACAATATATTCTGGAGTTCCCCTTCAAATTTTAGTTGTCTTAAGAGCCGGGTTTTTTTAATCCTTACTGGAGGACATGCTTATTGATTTTAGAGAGAGAAAGGGAGAAAGGGAAAATGAGAGGGAGAGAAACATCGACATGAGAAACATCAACTGGCTGCCTCCCACACGCACCCCGACGGGGGGTCAAACCAACAGCCCAGGTGTGTGCCCTGGCTGGGGATCAAACCCGAAACCTTTTAGTGTATGGGATGATGCTTTAACCAACTGAACCACTTGGCCAGGGTCTTAGGAGCCTTTAAAAAAATAGTAATTTTCTTTTCTGTTTATAAAGGTAAAGAGCTCATTATAAAAAATAGAAGAAAAAGACAAAAAATTAAACATTAAGCCCACTATCCAGAGATATCCTTCTAGACAGTTTATTTAAATATTTACCACAATTATCCGCAACAGCCGAAACATGGAAACAACCCAAGTGCCCATCAACTGATGCTAGACACACCAAATGCAGCACACACACCCCAGTGCAACAGGACTAAGCAAAGGAACGAAGTGCTGACGCCAGCAACAGCATGGGTGAACTGAAAATGTTATGCTTCGTGAAAAAAGTCATTCACAAAAGACCACACACTGTGTAACTGCATTCATCTGAAATGCCCGGAACAGGCAGATCCACAGAGACAGAAAGATTAGTGATGGCTAGAGGCTGGGGGAGGGAGACATGGGAAATGACTAGTAGTAACAGGCTTCTTCTGGGGGTATGAAAACGATCCGGCACTAGACAGTGGTGCTGGGTACACAACTTTGTGAATAACCTAAAAATGACCGAATTACGCAGTTTTAAAGGGTAAAGTTTATGGTATGAGAGTTAAATCCCAATAACGCATTATTTTTAAGGAGGAGCCCACCAGACCTTCACTTAGCAGCCACAGCCTTACAAGACCAGCTATTTTAGGCATGCAGGCGGGGGCTCAGCAATGCCGGCCAGTAAAGGATGACGCCAGGGTTTGAACCCAGCTCCCCCGTCCAATCTAGAGTCTGTGTTCCCAGGCACTAGGCTGGTTATACTGAGTCCCAGTGAGTGGAAGGAATGAGGCTGATTTCAGAGGACATGAGAAAGGCAAGTCTAACAATGAGAGCTGAGCCAATCACAGTGGTGCCCATGGCTCGCGGAGGGGCTGGCAGGGCTGGAGGAGTGCCCAAGGGACTGGAGAAGGAAGCCCTGCCTCCCCTAGGAAGGTTCGCCTGGAAACCACCTTACTACTATTCTCAATCTCAGACCACCGCAAAGGTTTTCCAATTTCATGCTGTTTCTTTAAGCTATTCTTGATCCCATATCCTTAAGAAATTATGGTTTTCCCTGGTTAAAAGGATATTCTCAATGATCTCAGTTAGAACTTCAACGAAGAGACAGGAAATATAAAAATGGAGATGGAAAACATTAAAAATAACCAGTCAGAAATAAAGAATACACTAACTGAAATGAAGAATACATTACAGGGAAGCGACAGGAGGTAGGTGAAGCAGATTTAGAAGATAAGGAAGCAGAAAACACCCAATCAGAACAGCAAAAAGAAAAAGAATTAAAAAATAAATGAGGGTAGTATAAGGAGGCTCTGAGATGACTTCAAGCGCACCAACATTTGCATCATGGGGGTGCCAGAGGAGATGAGAGAGAGCAGGAAACTGAAAACCTATCTGGAAAAATAATGATAGAAAACTTCACTAACCTGGTGAAGAAAATGCACATGCAAGTCCCGGAAGCACAGAGAGACCCAAACAAGATGAACCCAAAGCGGCCCACTCCAAGACACATTGTAATCAAAGTGCCGAAGGTTAAAGACAAAGAGAGAATCTTAAAAGCAGCAAGAAATAGGCAGAGTTACCTACAAAGGAGTTCCCATAAGACTGTCAGCTCATTTCTCAAAAGAAACTTTGCAGGCCAGAGGGACTGGCATGAAATATTCAAAGCGATGAAACGCAAGGCAGTACGACCAAAATTATCCAGTAAAGCTCTCATTTAGAATCAAATGCCAGATAAATAGCTTCCCAGACAAGAAAAAGCTAAAGGAGTTCGTCACCACCGAAACAGTATTACAAGAAATGTTAAAGGCTCTTCTTTAAGGAGAAGAAAAAAACAAAAATATGAATAATAACGGGCAATAACTATACATCCATCAACAATTACTTTATTTATTTTTAAATTATTCTTGTTTATTCTATTACAATTGTACCAATTTATCATCCTTTGCCCTCCTCCAACCACCCCACCTCCTGCTCCCAGTCAGTCCCCACACCATTGTCCATGTCCATGGATCACTCATATGTGGTCTCTGACTAACCCCTTCCCCTTCTTTCCACCATTCCCTGCCACCCCCTCCCCTCTGGCAGCTGTCAAGCTGTTCCGTGTTTCCATGTCTCTGGTTCTGCTCTGCTCATTAGTTTATTTTGTTCATTAGATTCCTCTTATGGGTAAGGTCATATGGTATTTGTCTTTCACTGACTGGCTTATTTCACTTAGCGTAATGCTCTCCAGTTCCATCCATGCTGTCATGAAAGGTAGTAGCTCCTTCTTCCTTTCTGCTGCGTAGTGTTCCATTGTGTAAATGTACCACAGTTTTTTGATCCACTCATCTACTCATGGGCACTCGCACTGTTTCCAGCACTTGGCTATTGTAAATAGCGCTGCTATGAACACTGCGGTGCAAAAATTCTTCCGAATTGGTGTTTGGGATTCTTAGAGTATAGTCCCAGCAGTGGAATCACTATGTCAAAGGGCAGTTCCATTCTCAGGTTTTTGAGGACCCTCCACACTGCTGTCCACAGTGGCTGCCCCAGTCTGCATGCCCGCCCACAGTGCACTAGGGTCCCCTTCCCCACATCTGCACCAACACCTGTTGTTTCTTGATTTACTGATGATGGCCATTCTGACAGGTGTGAGGTGCCATTTCACTGTGGTTTTAATTTGCATCTCTCTGATGGTTAGTGAGGCTGAGCGTCTTTCCATAGGTCTGTGGGCCCTCTGTATGTCCTCCCTGGAGAGGTGTCTATTCTATCAACAATTACGTGAAATATAAATGGATAAAATTCATCAACCAAAAGACATACAGTGGCAGAACAGAAAGGGAAACGAGACCCTTACATGTGCTGTCTACAGGAAACTCACTTCAGATTGAAAGACACACACACACTATAAGTAAAAGGGTGGGAAAAGATATTTCATGAAATTGGTGGAGGGGGAGACGGGGTAACAGTACTTACACGAGATAAAGCAGACTTTAAAACAAAGACTGCAATAAGAGACGAGAAGGACCTAGCAATTCCACTTCTGGGTGTTTATCTGAAGAAACTCGAAACACTCAATCCAAAAGACACATGCACCCCTAACCTTTGACACACAACCTCAGTGCCCGACAGTAGACGCGGGATAAAGAGGTGGTGCACATATGCAGTGGGATAGGACTCAGCCTTAAAAAAAGAATAAAAGCTTGCCATCAGCAACAACATAAGAGGGGCCTAGAGGGTGCTGGGCTGAGTGAAATAATTCAGACAGAGAATGACGAATGCCAGGTGATTTCACTTATACTATGTGGACCCTAAAAACCAAAATAAATGAATAAGCAGAAAAGAAACACACTCACAGATACAGAGAAAATTCTGATGGTTGCCAGAGGGGAGAGAGGTTGGGATTAGGAATCACGAATTGGTAGTTACAGAATAGTCACACGGATGTAAAGTACGGCGCAGGAAATACATAGTGAATAATACAAGGGGGGCAAAAGTAGGTTTACACTTGTTAGTACACAAAACACAGTCTATTCTTGTATTATTATTTTTCTGTATGAACAACTGTAAACCTATTTTGCCCCACCCTGTATTGTAATAACTGTGCACTGTGCCAGATATGTACTAGATTTACTGGGGTGACCACTTCATAAGTTATAAAAATATCTAATCTCTGGGTTATAAACCTAAAACTAATATAATACTGTACATCACTTGTAATTATAAAATTTTTAAAAAGAATTCTGATTTTCCTATAACTTTTTAAAACTGTACAGGTCTTCCACTCTCCAAAATAACATAACTTCGATGCTGTACTATTTCAATCACTTGACAGAAGAACGGGAGCTAAACAAAGGAGCTGTGGCAACACCCGAGGTCCGCTGTATACTTACTGTGAAGCTCACTTTCTTGATGGATACCTTCAGGTGTTCAAATCCCACAATCACTGTATACTTCGTGTAATTCAAGTAGCCGAGGTGAGCCACGATAATTTCTGCACACTTCTGCAAATGTACAAGGAAGCATTGAGTCTTTAAAGAGGCAAGACTCCCTCTCCCTCCAAGTGACCGTGAATTGACATGTGTCAACAACAGATGATCTGAACTGACCGTCTCCAGGGAAGCTGGCAGGGGCCGGACAAATGCAGACGGTGGCCACACGCAGTTCTTAGAAAGACAGACCCCAGTGGATTTTTTTTAGAAATTAACAAAAACGATTTACAGTCCTTGAACTCTACTTGGGATGATTCGAAATAGTATGCAGCTGCCTAAGAAAGTTTCCAGGGTAACACAAACATGACACCTCCACACACGCTTGCGCATGGGGAACACACCTGCAACACAACCCATCAGACCCTCAAGCCGTTCACCTCCTTGGCGCATTTCTGCAGCTGCTGTGAGTGGACCGGGCACTGCCCCACCCCCAGCACCACCCGCCGCTCCTGACAGAGCCGCCTGCCCTGCAGTCTCCACTCGGTCTGGGTGTACTCAAGGCAAAGGCTTGCGACCAGCAGCTCGTGTGCTTGCGCTGGTGTGCATGCTCAGTTCTCCCCAAGAGCCCCTTGTTCCTGTCCTTTAGAATTAAGAATCAGGTCTCCTCAGGGCTCCTTTCAGGGAGGCAAGGGGGCACAGATGGGCACTTGTGGCTGGGTGGGCAGAGGTTCCTCCCACAAACCTCTGCCTGGCCGCACGGCCTGGCCAGCACGCCCTTGCCGAACTTCTTGGCATCAGACGAAAGCGCTGTCCGCCCTGAACAGCAGGCAGCCCTGCAGCTTTCCAGGGGCACTTGTTAGCACCATGGCTCTGACCAGGGCACAGTCATCCCTGCTGTTAATCAATCAAAGGCTTCTCAGGCCAGGGATGTCTGAGGTCAGGGTAGGAAAATGGATCTGTGTGCAGACCCAAGGAACAGCAAGGAAGGCAGAGAGGCAAGTGCATGTGCCAGGAGGACGGTGTGAAGGTACAAATCCAAATCTCACAGAGCACTCGGGCCGCCTGGCAACACCAGGCTGGCACCAAAGCCCACCGTGACGGGCATGGGGAGGCACAGGAGCTCCCCATGACCCCAGGCCCTGCCCTCCCACGGCCGACGCACGAGTCAGTGGCTATTTATATGGCATCCACGCTGCGGTCTCTTTCCTTTCTGATCAACTTCCCTCACGGGTACTGGCGACCTGCTCTCAGGGCACGAGTGTGGGGCCCTGTCTCAACAAAACCAAGCCCACATTCTGTCTCCCACACTGAGGCACAGGACGGTGCACAGGGAGGGTGGCGGAGCACTCCACGAGATAAGATGGTTTATGTTAGTGGGTATGTCTGTGCTGCGCAGATAAGCACTTCTTACAAGTTAAGAACTTGTCAGGATTTAGAGAGATGTTTCAAATAACGAAGGCGCTCAATGTCGGGCTACACACATCTTCAAATTTAAAGAGCTGCAATGGAACCACCCGAGGCTTTGGGGGCCCAAAGTTCAGGCTGTGGTGCGTGTGTTGATTGCAAAGCCCCTCTGAAAGCCACTTCGTCCGAGAGCTGCAGCTTTGCACCAGCCGGGGGCAGGCCACCTCGCTACCTGACGTAGATGATGTTTTTCTTTACACCAAAGCAACATCAACAAAAGGTAATATGAACGGGTGGTCACTATCTCTATGACATAAAAATTCCATCTTTTTTTAAGTCAGGGTTAGGGAGAGACTTGATCAGAGAGAGAGAACCACAGAAGGAGAAGTCCCCAATGGTGACACAGTGTAAACTGAAGTACGGCCACCAACAGGAGAGAGGAGAAACCACAGAGATGCCCGAAGGACCACGTCAAGTTGCACAGTGTGGCAGGCACTTCCAAGAAGCGGCGGTGGAAACAAGTGGCCTTGTGGGCAGCCTGGCTTCAAAGCACTGGCTTCAGGGAGGCGGCCTATTCGCCCCAGTACCGTGCTCTGGGACTTCCTTTGGTCCCAGATAAACCAGCAAGATCCGTCACACTAGCCTCAGGACAAAGTCATGAACCACCTGTCCATCACCTGCTCGGTCTGAGAAATTGGACTCCAGGCCGTCTGCCTGGGGATGGAACAGCGGTCCTTTCAGTCCACACCTGTCGTCCCTCCTGTCTACTCAGCAGCACCAGCGGAGCGCCTACTGTATACAGGCATGGCGGGGAGCGGGTGGGCGCCTCCTGCTGGCACAAACACTGCACGCTATCACACAACATTCGACCCGATCCCGCCTTCCACAGGCGGGCAGGGGAGGTGGAACCCCACTTTATCGATGATGAAACCACATGTCGGAGGCAGTCCGGCCCTGCTCACGGTGATGAGTGAAGGTGGACGAGAGTGGTGCTTCCCATTCAATGGCTGCCTGGCCACCTGACAGCCCAGCCCAGCAGGACTGCTGCTCTGGTGGGGAGTGAGGGGGACACGACAATGACTTGGGTAATGACCCGGCTGGGGGAGGGAGGTACTGCCACGCCCCCCTGCCGCCCCCCCACCCCCGCAACAACCCAGCCCCTTCAGGCCGTGGTTCTGAGCCACCCACGAAGAGCGACCACAGCCAGGGCCCACACTGAGCAAGCGCCCTCCCCTCACCGCACCCCTGGCTAGAGAACAGGTCGCGGGCCGCAGTGCTCTCAGCGAGGCGTGTGTGTGGGCACTGAGGACACGCTCCTCGGGACGAAAGAGCATGGGCTGAAATCCTGGCCCCTTCCCTCGGCACCTGTGTCCCTCTGGGCCAGTGTTTTGACCTCTCTGGGCCTTGAGTTCTTCGTATACAAAATGGGCCCTAATAAAGATCCTGCCCCACGGGCCTGCTGGGTAGACTGAACAAGGTACCATCCAAGAGCATCTGGCACGAGGCCCAGCAGAGAAACCGCTGTCCCTGCCCTGGATGCAAATACATGCTCTTTCTGGTGTCCACCAGGCTCTCCAGGCCACCACGCAGTCCTGAGGGCACGTCCCCACTACAGCAAGGACCCAGTCTGATCCTTCCGATTGTGACAGAACACGGTGCTGACAAAGTCTGAGCCATCAGGTTTCTGATCCCCTGGCCGCACACTGCACGCGGAAGAGATGCTCATCAACAAGTCACTCTTCCTGGAGAGGCCTGGCTCTCGGCCCCCAGACAGATCAGGGAGTGCATCACATGGCCGGAAAAACCCAAAGCCCCATGATCACAAATGACCACGGAACAGCGGTAGGCCTCCACGTGTGACAGGCAGCCCCTCAACAATCGCCCAGGGCCACACTGACAGTAAGTTACACAAACCAGTAAAAGCAGGCGTCACACATACTCGGGTGTGCACGTGGGTACGTGACCGAGCACTTACAAGGTACATAAAGTTAGACGAGTCTGCCACGCCATCACCGGTGTGGGTTTTTACTTACAAAGGCAAGTCTGTGACAGTGGAGTGTGAGAGGCCATCGTGGGCCACGCGAGCGCACTCACCCCTCTGCACGTGAGGGTCCTCGTCCGATTGTGAGCTCTGTGACGAATGAACTTGGTGGTTCCATCTTCAGCTACGCCATCAACTCTAACGGTCATGGAGAAGTTTGTCTGGATAGACGTCTCTACAAAGGAAGGGAGTCGGTGTCAGGGTCCACACCAGGCGCGTCGCACTGACAAAGGTGCCCGCCTGGCTCTGTGGCACCCAGGGCCGCAGCACCTCTGAGAGGCCCACCCTGCAGCCAGGCGAGGCTGTCCCACTGGCTCCGCCGCAGCCCTCCCCCAAGGACCTATCTGAGCCTGCAGCTCAGGCCCATCAGTTCACTTCACGGAAGGACAACCATTTCATGGCTAATGGATTATTTTTCATTTCCCACCTAAATTTTTAAGTTACCTTTATACCCATATTAAAAAATAGGTTTATAGTATTTTTTCTGATATATAACTTATTTTTCTGATCACATGCTCATTGTTTTAAAATAATCAGAGGAAAAAACCATAAAGACAGCATTAACCCTAATCCCGCCACCTAGCGGAAACCACGGTTAACGTGTACATGCCCGACCTCCCAGGCCATTTTTCAGACGTACCCGTACGCACTGATATTAAATTTATTTATCTTCTTAAAATGTTACCAGAAAAGGGACCAATTTTTTCTAATATGCATTTTTTCACTTAATTTACTGTGGTCAATGGTTCTTTTCCAATTCTTTTTCAACCAAAACACCTTACCTGACTCACAGACCAGAGAGGGTAACACGGTGGCCACCGTCTCAGTCCTCCTGGTATGGCATATAACCAGTGCTGTTCTAGATGAACAGAGCTAATTCGTTATAAACTAGAGATGCTCTGGGGCAGGGCTTTTCAGCCTCAGCCCCACCGATATTTGGAGGCCACGTGATTCTTGGCTGTGGGGACCTGTCCTGTGCCTTGTGGGATGTTCAGCAGCATCCCTGGCCCCCACCTGCTACATACCAGTGCCTCCTACTTCTCCCCACTCGTGACAATCAGAATGTCACAACATCTCCAGACATTACCAAGTGTCCCTGTTGGACAGATCCACTGCCTTGGGGTATCAGGACTTAATTTTCTCTAGAACCCCACCAAAAAAAGCCACTGCAGCAGCACCTACGCCACGCAGCCACCCAGCTAGGTGGACTGGCACTCCCTCACAGCTGCGTCACAACTTACTCCAGAGGACAACGGAGAACATTTAAGGGCTTCCAGTTTGTTGATACTATAAAGAATCAAGACCATCCTTGTAATCCACCTCTGAACACCTTTTAAAAGATTTTAAAGTTCTTTCAACTTTTAAAATATGGAGCTTTGTACAAAGAAAAATCAGACCAAATGTCTGGCTTCGTACCTTGTGATTGATTCAACTCAACAACACATGTCAGCCACAGTTGCTGATTGTATGCAGACAGTGGATTTGAATGTACTTCGATGGCCTTCAGCTGAAGGAAAAAGAAGAAAATGTTAAGTAACCCATGTGACCTTTTCATTGCATCTACCAAAGAACTCACCTTAACATCCAAAATTTACATTTAGCAAAAAGGTTCGAGCATTAGTGCTGAAATAGTTCAGTTTTCCTTTTGACAACAGAAGTGAAATTCCGCATTCCCAAACAAGGAAGAACTAACTTTCTGCTACAATTCCCTGTGTCTCATGAAAACCTCTAAGCAGGCAGTTTCTACCACCTACCTAAATACCAAGAAAAGACCGTCGCAGAGAAAAAAGTTGAAAGTGCCCACGATGAGACACATAGTAAGATAATAAGAACACCAAAGGAATACATTCACAAGAATCTTGATTTAGTATCAATATGCCAGACATGTCACTGCTTGATGACTATTTTCAGCTTTAGAAAAGTCTCAACAGCCTCGGGGAGGAAAATAAGAGGGGACGACATTGCCACGGATGCTTCTGTAGTGTCTGTTGAAAAACACAATCCTGCCGTCCGAAGGCAATGGGGTGTGGAGAAAATTGCTTAAGCAGCCCCCCACTGGTTCCAAAGAAAAGCACTGTGTGCTAGCATAGCCTTTGAATGCCACGTGTATTTTCTGTGTTTTAACAGTTCTGGAAGCAGGCCTCCATAAAACTCTCTGTGATCAAAGGCGTGCCCCAAAGCCAGCTACACGATGAAATCTACCACAGGATAACCTGTCATCTCCCAGAAGGGAGAACGGTCGTTCGGAAGCAAATCAGTTCTGTGGGATGGCTGCTATGTTCGGTGTCCAGAAAAAGACTGACATCTGGGGACACAGAACGTTTAAGAGATCAAACTACAGTCAGGAAACCCCATGGCTGCACCTCTTCAAATCAAATGCTCAGGCTCAGAGTTCAAGAAAATAAGGAAATGACAAGAAAACAGGCTTCACAGAGGACCCTTCCAGGCTAGCAGTAGCAAAAAGGACAATTAAAAGGTTTAAGTTTTAGGACATTTATCTCCTTTTGCCCCTTTGAAAACTGTACAGGTGGAAATGTATCAAGGAGCTGGAAGAAAACACAAGGGGATCTTTGAGGTCAGAGAATCAGTTAAAATACACATTACGGGGCCATGAGGATGCAAGACAGGTGCGTTCAGCTTACAGATAAACACTGTGTTAGATATGCAGAAAAAGAAATGGGTTTAGGTGTTTGGGCTCTCACAAGTTAGTATTTATTAAAGAATACCAAAACTCTCCAATTGCAAGGACTTTTGTTTTTCTCTAAAGGTGGTGAAGAATCAAGGAAAATTAAAGAAAAGAAAAAAGGATATTTCATTTAAACTGAGTTCATGCAAAAAATACCAATCATTACAAGGTACTGATACTGCTGGAAACCAAACACGGAGACATCTTAACTGGGGCTAACACAAAGTGAGCGCTGGTTGTCAGAATTTATAATCAGGATGAGTTAACCAGCCTTTGCAAATGAACTGCTGCTCCCTAAGCGTTACCATCACCACCCTTTCTCAGTATGGAGATGGTAATCACAGCAGAAAAGGTCGTTTCAGCGAACAAGAAGCTGGAGGCCTACCACTAACAGCGGAGTGAGAAATACATGTGGCCTGAGAAGTGAACTGCAGGACCCCCTAAAGCAGGACCATTCCCTAGTGACCTGGAAGTTTATACGCCCCGTTGTCTGCCACTCAGCCCCAGTCTTACCTGGTCGCTATTATTTAGTGGAACATAAGCTTCAGAACTCTGGATCACTGTGGGCCCTAAGGCGTAACAGAGAAGGAAAAAAAGTAGGTTATAGTCTATATGGATAATTGATTTATCGTTTTTTTTTCCCAAATGCCAACAAAGACATACATTACATGCAGATGATCTTATTTTCCTGGTCCATCTTAGAGGTTTCTCCTCTATGTAAAACATGGAGCCCTACAAACACGGACGCACAGCGCCCACTCTGCAGCACGCCGTGACTCTCCAACACAGGTGAACCCAATGTGACCGTCATACAATGCATGCAATGTGTACGATGTGCACGGCTGTCCATCCGTGCAGAAACCTCAACTCTGCTTGGGCAAGGACTCTCTCTACACTGCACAGCCAAGAAACTGTCAGGATGCGGACAGCGCCTACCTAGTCTATAAACCATAAAGACTTCTGCTGAAAATTAAGACACATTTATCTATTCATCCAATGAATCCAGTCTTCCAAAAATATGTATTAAGCAGAGAATATTTTTTAAAAACATTATTGTTAAGGCTTTACACCTAAAAAACACTATCCTTAAGGGTTTTTCTGAAATAATAGATATACAATCTTCATAGCATTTTACACTGTAAATTTTTATAGCTTTGGCATTAAAAGAGGTGATCAAAGGAAACACTACGAATCTGGTTCCAGCTTAATTCTGAACTGCACTTGTTCTGAAACAAATCACGCTCAGCTTGGTGCCAGCCCCCGGCCTGATGCCGGTTCTGCGTCTCTGGAGAGCCCTAACGCAGAATGTGCTTCTGCAGGAGCAGAGTATTAAGGGTGAGATTTCTGTTTCTTGGTTCTGGGGTTTCTGGGATCGGCTCTCCACCCTGCTTCAATTTAAAGATGCTAATGACCCCGCATCCAGCAGTAAAGAGAGTACTGATAGAAAATAAGCAGAAAACCTCTGCTGGCTACTCCGAACCAGCCACTTGTAAGAAGCAAGGAGCTAAGTGGCTGTTTGTGATACTTTAAAACATTTTTGTTAAACTAACAAGCGCAATGGGCTGGCTGAACCCTGCACCGCCCATGAAAATGGTAATGGTCTCCCGAGGCAGATGCCTCAAAGGACAATACTGAGTCCTCAGGACCAGCCCTCTTTGCTTCTAGAACTCTAACTGCACTCGAGCCCCGCAGGCCCCTAGAGGTGAGATACAAAGGGCAACCCAAGAGGAGGTGTGCTATGCCCCGCCAAAACTACTTGAGTTCTCTGATTTACACAACCAGAAATCAGAGAACATGTAGGGACATGGACGTAATGCTTGGCCAGGCCGAATGGAGGGTACGGGCTCACGCCGCAGCAATTCCCCATTCAATGCTGTAGCTGGGAAGTTAGGGAGGGCTCAGACAGTGTGCCTGGGTGGTTGGCTAAAGCATGGACTGGAAGGTGGTCCCCAGTGAGCGAATTAGAAATGCTGCGCCTGCCTCAAGCTGATGTTGAGGGGGGGGGATTCCGAGGCCTGGAAGTCGGGACTGTTAGGGCGGAGCTGTCATTTAGGCCCTACTGGGAGAGTCCGGACGTTCGTACCGCCGTTCACCATTACTGTCAGAACTTGGTGAGGGGAGCCCCTGCATCCTCACGGCTCTACGGCTGCCCTTCTCTGTAGGTCAGACCTTACTTACAGTGGGTACTGAGGTCACCATACCGGGAAAACACAGTAACAAGGAGTGATCGGTAAGACTGGGTGTGGCACCACTATTACCCCTATTGACCCCCTAGTGTCCCCCCAGCAAAATGTTTGCTTCTTGTCCCCTAGAGGTCTTACTGCCGCCAGGAGACAGAACAATGATGCCTCTGAACTGGAAGCTAAGGCTGCCCCCGGCCACTGTGGGCTCCTCATGCCTCTGAATCAACACGCAAAGAAGGGGTCTCCTGAGCTGGCCGCCCAAGGGCTGCACTGCGATCCGCAGCGGAGGTGTGTCTGGAATACAGGAATGGCTCAGAGTATCTCCTGGTGCTGCTCTGCCCTGTGACTACAGTCATG
This sequence comes from Mormoops blainvillei, assembly GCA_004026545.1. Classification (NCBI taxonomy): domain Eukaryota; kingdom Metazoa; phylum Chordata; class Mammalia; order Chiroptera; family Mormoopidae; genus Mormoops; species Mormoops blainvillei. The sequence goes on along the minus strand of PVJD01001265.1, from coordinate 263,250 downwards.
GAAAACCGCGACCTGATTCAAGGGCGACTAAAGGCCCAGGCCCTTCGGGAGCAAAGGTCTGGGTCACGCCACCAGGTGAAGAACCATGAGCACCCAGGATGCTTGCCAATGGACAAGAACATGGAAAGGGTAGTGGAATGAGGAGTTTTCAGTACAGGCTAGGACCACGAAACTAGTAACAGAAACAAGGACTGTAACTGTCATGAGTGTGTTCTCCTTATTCTGTCACAAATATGTCTGTGTGTACATACAAATATATAAAACAAATATTTTTGTTTTCATTCCCCCTCTTATTCCTTTATCAAGTAACACAAGATGTATTAATATTACTGACTTGATAACACAGTATTTAAGTGCCGTTAATTTTACTTCGCAGTAATTTTTTTTTTAGATTTTATTTATTTTATTTACTTTTAGACAGAGGGGAAGGGAGGGAGAAAGAGAGGGAGCGAAACATCAATGTGTGGTTGCCTCTTGTGCGCCCCCTACTGGGGACCTGGCCTGCAACCCAGGCATGCAACCCAGGCATGTGCCCCGAATGGGGAATTGAACCTGAGACCCTTCCATTCACAGGCTGACGCTCAATCCACTGAGCCATACCAGCCGGGTACTTCACAGTATTTAGGTTACAGGATATGAAGAGTAAGCATCTCTCCAGGACTCTACCTCCTCATCTGGGGGAAAGGGTTTGGGTGTTTTGGGTTGTGTGCAGGACAGCTGTGATGTCAGGTGGAATTCTGACCTTGTTATTGTCTTCAGTGGTTGGAGATTAATTATGATTTAAGGTGGTGCCCCTGGAAGCCGAGTAGACAAGGGGTAGGCTTACGATGGTTAATTTTATGTCAATTCAACTGGGCCCCAGGGTGCCCGGCTATTGGGTTGAATGGTACTCCAAGTGTGCATGGGGCTGTTTCGGGATGGTGTTGGCACTGAGGGGCAGAGGAGTAAGGCAGGCTGCCATCCCCAGTGCGGCCGGACCCCATCCAACTAACTGCAGGCCTGCGCAGAACCGAAAAGGCCGAGTAAGGGGGAATTCGCTCTCTTCGCCTGGCTGACTTCCAGCTGGGACACTGCTCCCGTCTGGTATTTGGACTTGGATTCAGATCAGAACTTAGAGCAGCAGCCATCCTGCTTCCTGGGCCGCAAGACGCGGGCTGGTCCCATACCGTGCACGTTCCTGGGCCTCCATCATCCCACGGGCCAGGTCCTTATGGTAAACCTGGACCTACGTACGCCCTCTCAGCTGTCGCATCCTGTCGGTCTGTTTCTCTGGAGAGCCCTGACTAATACTAGCACTCTGCGGAAAGGAGGAAAGGGGTGAGAAAATCCTGACATCGTTCTTCTTCTCTCAGCCTTGAAGCCTCAGGTTTTACGCCTTCAAGAGCCAAGAAGGTTAAACGGAATCCTGGATGTCTGAGACAGACAACAGCTTAAGCAGTCAAGAGCGGGCTGAGGTCCCGTGAGACTGGAGACCTCGAGAATATTAATGCTCCCCTACCGATCTTAAGGGACCACTGTGAAAATCAAGGAAGATAATGGGCGTGCTCTGTGCTGTGATTAATGTAATTGCTATTCCTCAGTGACTTCACAGGCAGGAAAACGAGATGGACCACAGCTGCTGTTGTCCACCGCCGTCTTCGGCAACAGCAGGCAAACAGCCCTGCAATGACTGCCCTGTCCTCAGCTTCCACAGTCCATTCAGCGATGCAGGTGTCACTCTAGGCTGAGAAACTAGTCTTTGGAGGCACGCACCACATAGTGTTAGCTTCGAACATGCCTTCGAAATGGTCCCATCCAACCCCCTTTCTGAGAGACGGAAAACCGAGGACCAGAGCAGTCGGCAGGTTCACAAGGTTCCCAAGAACCCAGTTGCCCTCACTTCAAACAGCCTGCTGGGGCACTGCAGGGCACCCAGGGCCCTGAGGACAAAGCCAAAGCCATCTGCAGGTTCCCTCCTGCCAAGAAGTCGGGGCGTCGGCAGAGCAGCCTCCCCCTGCCCTGTGACCACCCCAGCCTCATGCTGCTGGCATCTCACGCCCTCCCCACCACTCGCTGGCTGGACCGTCTCGGTGGCCCCACCTCCCACGTCAGCCAGCCATGTCACCCCAGCGCCTGGCAGGGCCCTGGCACACAACAGACTCTCCAGAAATGTCTGACTGTCCAACAGAAGGTACACGGTCAAGGCCGCCCGGGGCTGCTGTGCTGAACTCAGGCCCTGGCTGCTGTGCTGGGCAAGACCAGGGTCACCCCTCCACCTAGCGGGTGCAGAGGGAAGTGGGCCACACCCTCCACAACAGGCCCTTGGTGGGTGACGGCAGGCGGGCACAGCCAGGCCGGGCTGAAAAGCACTGCCCCAAGGTAACTGTAAATATAAAATGATGAAAACCTGCACCTTACCTTTGATCCCAACGAAGACGGTCAGGCCAAAACAGACAAAGAAGACGACGAACACGAGGACAAAGTGGCGCTTGGAGAGCGTGTACAGCCGCATGGGGGCCAGCCTGCGGAGCAGAAGCCAGCAGGTGAGGGGCGACAGGGAGCCGGCTCGGTCCAGGGGGGACCTCCCCACCTGCCAGCCCTCACCTCAGAGTCGGACCTACTCTAAATCTAGGCGGCCCACCTGAAAAAACAGTCTGGATGACCTCAGTGCCCACTAGCGGGGGTGGGCAGCGTTCCAGTGTGCCCGGGGTCAAGCACTCCATGAAGAGGCCCTGCAGCCCTGGTCTGCACAGCTCCAGCGGCACCCCGTCCGCGTGGCAGACCAACACGCTGCTGTGGCTTCCACACCCACTCGGGGCGCACTCTGCCCTACCCTATCCGCGCGGCGGGCCTTCTATACGCATGCCGCCTGCAGGTGCCAGAGCAGAGCCCAAGGGCTCCTGTCATGATCGAGCCCAGGCTGGGACTCCAGGGGCCACCAACGTCCCACTTTCCTCTCTGGTCTTCCCGTCAGCCCACAGTTTTGTTTCCTGTCCAGAGTCTCTCACAATCTGAGGGTCCTCACTTGCACCCACTGTGGGGTGCAGTTCAGCCTGACCTTCTCTGTGGGGTTTGGTGGTTTTTTTTTTTATCCTCATCCAGGGACCTTTTTTCATTGCTTTTAGAGAGACAGGAAGGGGGAGAAACATCAATGAGAGACAGAAGCATTGATTGGTTGCCTCCTGTACACGCCCGGACCGGGGACCGTCTGAGCCCAGATCAGGGACGGGACCTGCAACCTAGGTACCCGCAACCTTCCGGTTACAGGACGACACTCCAACCAATGAGCCACGCCGGCCAGTGCTGTGGGGTTTGGTTGTGATGCAACTAATGAGCAAGCTGTCTGCAGTTTTCTGTGATTTAACGCCAACGTGGAAACCTCACTCAAACCCTCCAAGTCATCCCCACCGTGTCCCTTGGTCAGGAGAAAAATGGTGGTGGGGCAAGCACCATTTCTCTTTCAGGACTCCCTGCATCAGAGGCGGGCAAATGAAGAAAAAAATCTGTAAAAGACCAGGAGATACATGTTTGAGGCTCGGAGGGCCACTCGGGCTCCATCTCAAGGCCTCAATGTACGGGGCTGTCTGAATTCAGCCCTCCTACAGAGAGGTGGCTGAGCACTGCCCTGGAGCCTCTCCTGGCCTTGGCAGCCAAGACAGCAGGAAGGAGTTTCTCCAGCCTCACAACCACCGGTAACAATACCCACGCCCCACCCCCCGCAGCGCTCGGAGGGGTGGGACAGGCTTCCAACCACCACAGAGGACCAGGCTATTTGCTTTTGTGGCCTGAGGCTCCCATGGCTGTGTACACACACACACACCCTCTGCCTCGCAGGGCGGAAGACTCCAGTTCCGCAGCCGGAAACCTACGGACCATAACTCGGGGCAAAGGTACAGCCCATAAACCGCTGTCCCTCATCCCTCTGACGTGGCTTTGCTGATACAAGGTAAGTTCTCTCCAGAAGGACCTGCCAGGCCCTCGAGCCAGTGGCCGTGCTCATCAGGGTCACAGTGAAGAAATAAAGGAACGGGTGTCATGGTCCTTTCCTACAGAACTCAGGTCCAAAGGCTGAATCCCACGTGACCCTGCTGTGCGTGAGAAGAGCCGGCTAGTGAATTAAGTGGCCTGAGTCCAACGAGATTCCGGACCCAAAGATGGCGAGACCTAAAAGCCCTAAAATATTAGAGCCAGAAATTATCTCAGGGGGGGGAGTCCAACCCCTGCCATTTGCACATGGGGAAACTGAGGTCTAGAGATGCAGGACACTTGCCCAAGATGTCACAGCTCTTGTCCCTTGGCAGGAACTGCCACTCCCTGGGAAAACAGCTCTGGGAAGCAGGACAGAGCTGAGGGGACCTGGCTCCATGAAGGTCTTCTGGGAGAGCCCCGCAGAGTGCAAGGCTGGAGGAGAATAAGGTCGCCTTTGTCACTTGACTGTTACCCCCAGGTGTCCAGGCTGTAGGTACTTCCTTCACAGCATGTTAAATACCTGCCTAACACTGCAGAAGGGGCGATTTCCACATAGCGGCACGGGGCCTTCTTGCTTTGAAAAACTCTCACACAAAGCTGAGCGGACTGAACGCTAGGGAAAGGCAAGCAGTCAGTAGCTGGCTGCACGCTGATCTCTGAGTTCTGACGGACGTGCTCAGCTTGGAGATGCTGACACGAGGGACGTGGGCGAAGGGTTGCAGACACACTCTACACTATCCTGGCCACACTTCTGTAAATCCAAAGTGCTTTTTTTAGAAAGATTTTATTTATTTAGTTTTAGAGAGGGGGAAGGGAGGGAAAAAGATGGGGAGAGAAACACCAATGTGTGGTTGCCCCTTGTGCGCCCCCAACTGGGGACCTGGCCAGCGACAGAGGCATGTGCCCTGATTGGGAATCGAACCAGCAACCCCTTGGTTCACAGGCCGGCAGTCAATCCACTGAGCCACACCAGGTGGGGCTGTAAATCCAAAATTCTTTAAAAAGTCACGCATGGCACCCTATTTTGCTGTTCTCAGGGCAGCCTGCCCCCCATGAGGTCAAGGCTTTGAGGACCAAGGGCTCCCAGCAAAGGTGAAAGCAGAGAGATTGCTTGGGAGCAGAGAAAAACAGAATAAGAATAGTGCCCATTTTAAGAAAAATTTTAGATTTTATTTACTTATTTGGGAGGGGGGATGGAGAAAGAGAGGGAGAGAAACATTGATGTGAGAAACGTCAATCTGTTGCCTCTCGCACATGCCTCCTACTGGGGACGTGGCCGGCAACCCGGGCATGTGCCCCGACTGGGAATCCAACCGGCAACCTTTCACTTTGCAGGCCAGCTCTCAATCCACTGAGCCGCACCAGCCAGGGCAGAATAGTGCTACTCAAATTTTTTATTTTTAAAACACATTATCAAGGATTGATTATAAAAGCACAGTTATTTAGCAAGTGAGAGGAATGCTGAGAAGAGACTTAAGGATGGCAGCACAAGATCAAATTCCGGCAGCACACAGCCCACCCAGGTATTTTCCCAATTTTTGCAAGAGCTCTCAAGGGCTCACCTGGCTGGTGAGGCTCAGTAGATTGAGTGCCAGCCTGCGAACCAAAGGGTGGCCAGTTCGATTCCCAGTCAAGGCACATGTCTGGCTTGTGGGCCAGGTCCCCCGTTGGGGGCACTTGAGAGGCAACCACACTTTGATGTTTCTCTTTCTCCCTCCATTCCTTTCTCTCTAAAAATAAATAAATAAAATCTTTAAAAAAAAAAAAAAGGAAAAGCACTCTCAAAGGCTCAATAAAATATATCATTTCCCCTTCCTTAAAATTTCCACTTAAATTGAATTAACCAGAAACTGTCCTGGTTCAGGAAATAAGAAAATAGCAAAAAGTCAAGCATCACCCAACTCAGAGGAAAGACACAGAGGGGGGAAAAAAGGCCCTGCCTGAGAAAATGTCATCGGCCCAGCCGCCCCCACTGACCAGGCTGCGGGGACAGGGTGGGCCACGAGCCTCATTTCCGCGGCGGCTTCAGTCTCCTGACAGACAAACCTCTCTGGGCATCCGCACTCTGGGAGGTCTGGGGTGCAGAGACCCTCTCCAGCCACAGGGTACCACGGGTCCAGAGACAGCACCACAGCACAACTACCTGTGACGATGTCTCCCTATCTGCTGCTCTTCTCACTCTCGACTTCTCGCCTCAAAGCTCTGAAGCAGTTCACCAAAAAACTAGAGACCCTGACACCTCAGGGACACCACCGTACTCCAGACAAGTAACAGGTCTACACTGCTGTACCAAATGACAGAGCTCTGAGAGTGCAACGAGGAGACGGGAGGGGCGGTGGCAGCAGCAGCAACGAGGAGTCGAGGTCACAGTGAGATCCGCTCACCACACGCCCCCTGCCCGTTGACCTTCACACCTCACACCCCCAGCTACCTCCCAACACACTTCCTGCCCCGAACCAGGCACCCAGTGATTTCTCTGCCTACGCCCCAGTTTACCTCCCTGTCGAAAGGCCAATGAGTTCCTCACGAGCAAGCGAACCTACACCAACCGACGGCCCGGCACAGCCCGGTAAGCAAACAGCTTTGGCGCTCCGCGATCAGGCCACGGGACGAGAGCATTTTTGTAAACACTCACAGGCAAGACAGTGATGCAGAAAATGCCCACAGCCCAACATCAAGAGGCCTCCTCTGCCGTCACCCTCCCCCTTCCGGCCCCCGGCCAGACATCCAGGACTAGACGCTGTGTGGGCTCCAAATCTGGCTGACCCGCTTCCCCTTCGACAACCTTTCCCGCCTCCAGGGACCGCTCCTGACCCCGCTTGGAAACAGTGTCTCCCAAGACATTTTCATGTAGAAGCCCTGCCTCACTTTATGATCCGCAGGTTTAAAAGGGAACCCATTAAAAAACAAAAGGACATGAAGTGAAAAAGCTGCTGCCACTGCCCATTTCCTGCCTCTCCCTTCTCCAGCCCCGCGCCCTGAAACCTGGCTGGCGCTCTTTCGCCCTTCTCCCATCCGCCCCACGCTGCCTGCCAGGAAGAGGGACCGCCTGGCTTCCTAACTCCTGCGTTCTCAGCACGTGGGTCTCCCAGTCCAGGCCCACCAGCCTCCCTCCAGTCACCCCTGTGGGTGTCGCAGCACCTTTCAGATGCTGTCCCTGCACAGCAAGCCCATGTGACTCCCCACACTCAACTCGATCAAGCTGAAACTCCTCCTAATGGCTTTCAGTGTCCCTCCAAATCGCTGCTTAGTCATCACAACCGCTCTCTGAGGACAGCACCACCAGTACCCCCACTTCCCAGAGGAGCGCGCTCAGCCTTAGGAAGGGAAGGTCGCAAAGCTGCTAAGCCACGGAGGCGGCATTTAAACCAAGCGTCGGGCTCGCGGGCGCAAATCCTACAGTGCTCCCAGCACAGCAGAGCCGGACTCCAGGCTCGTCCACACACACCCTGATGGGAATGCTCCTTCTCCCCTGCCCAAAGGCATCTAAAGCGGACCCAGTATCCACGGCTCACCTGTATGTCCCACCGCCACGAAGCTCTCCCTCGCTTTTCCACCTCTCGCGGATGCCCACGGGTCTTTTTTTAAGATCTTATTTATTTATTTTTAGAGAGAGGGAAAGGGAGGGAGAGAGGGTGAGAAACGTAAGATGTGTGAGAGAAACATCGATCAGTTGCCTCTCGCACGTACTCCAGTTGGGGACCTGGCCTGCAACCCAGGCATGTCCCTGACTGGGAATTGAACCTGTGACCTTTCGCTTTGTTGGATGAGGCTCGACAAACTGAGCCGCGTTGGTTAAAACAATTACAATACATGTGATCTCCACTACATAGCTAAGTGCCTGAAGACAAAGTGTCAATCTATCTGCATGGACACCAGACATATGACAGGCATTCAGAAAACACCTACTCAACTCAGCTTTCAGTAGTTAGCTCACAAGCGCTCACGTGGTTCCCCCAAATTGGTGATGAGACGCCAGGGAGCAGGGAAAGGGCTGCCCACTCCCGATACAAGCTGGCCAGGTCTAGCTCAGGAAATGATGGATCTTCCACCTGGATGACCAGAGCAGGAAGCCTTCCTACAAGACCTTGCCAGCTCTGCGTCTCTCAGTTTCTCTTCCTAAAGAGATCCGTCGTCAGTCTTCCTTCTGAGGCCTACTGACCCTTTCATAGCCGGGCACCTAACACATGCTCTACAGTTCTGGCCTAGTCGGAGCCCCCAGGCCCTTGCAATGAAACAGACTGTCCCTTAGGGCCAGCTTGTCCCCTTCAGGTCCCTTCTAAATTAATTTCAATTCCATGAGTGATTTAAAATATCTCTAGTATTTCCTAGAGAAACTAAAAGCACTCCTCTGGGAAGGCCAAGCCCTGAGATCGCGCCATAATCCAACCTGCCGTGCGCGCCTTGCCTCCCTTCATGCACACAGTCACAGCCATTTCCCCAGGGGCCACTTCCACATGAGGGTAAGTCTGTGGAGACTGCAATTCTAGCGAGAAAATGCCGGAAAACTGTTCTGCAGGGCTCTCCACAACTAGGTGCCCCACCGTCTTTCTGGACACGTCTTCCCCTCTCTTCCTGGCCCTGCTCTTCCCGCCTTGGGGACCCTCGCCCTGTTTCAGGCTTCGGAGACAAAGAGCGCACCAGCAACTCCACGTTCACCTCTTAGCCCAGCGAGACTCCAGGCTTTCGTGAAATGCCTGCCTGACATCTCCACCTGGACACCGGGTCAGCATCTCACGCGTGATGCGCCTAAGACCAGGCGCCTGGGCTTCCAGGGACCCTGTCTTGCAGTCCTCCTACGCCAGGAAGCAGCCACTCCGACCTTCTGGGTGCTCGGGCCAAAAACTACGGTGTCATCTTTGACATCCGTCCTTCCCTCATTCCCCACCTCCCAGTCACTCCAGGGACAGCCAGCTGTGTTCACTGTCAGTTCAAAACACTCCAGCGGCTTCTCCGTCACTCGGCGTGACAGCCAAGCACTTCACAACCAGCTGCCACTGACACGCCTGTTACGTGTTTATGCGTGTTTGTTTCTGTGGACACGACTCGCCCACTATCTTGCCCACCTCACTCTAGAGAAGGAACAGGAGCCACAGGAGATGAAGGGCTGCTCTCAGGGCAGTACAGACGCACTGCCTGCTGTTTGTCCAGGGCCGCTTTCTGCCCCACTCCTACCCCGGACCCCTGCCAGCAAGACAAGCCTCAATAACAGAGGCCGAAAATGCCAGACCCTCGCCTCCCCACTAGGGCATGGAACCTGCAGGAAAGGTGCTGCAAGAAGAGGTTTCCCCACCTACCGCAGAGATGGATGACCGGAGCCACCCCCCACGCCCCTTCAATAGACGTGATTGTGTACGTCAGCGCTGCCTGAGGGGCTGCAGCCACAGGGCTCGTTACAGGGCGGCCACTGCCAACAGGCCTGGGATGGAGAGCGGGAGACGGAAACCGCCCACGTGGCCAAGGACATGGAACCAACGAACAGACCCTGGATGCGCCCCGCTCAATCTCTGGATACCCTGTTGTTTAAGCCACTTTATGACATATTCGATTAGAACTAAAAGTTCCCTAATGGTGTGCAAACCCAAATACTAAAACAAAATTAAAATGAAACTCAAGATACTAAATCACACAGGCACAGACACCCCCTAGCTCAAGGCACCTGGAACTGCCCTTTCAGAGGTGTGAGGCCATGAGGCCGTGCCCTTCCCCCTCCCACTGTCCGGTCACTCATCCTTCCCCTCCCACCGCCCCTCCCTCCAGCCCACACACCTATCCTTCGAGGCCCACTGAGCTCCTGCCCCCCAGTCACTGAGAAAGCATCAGTCTCCCAGCCTGCAGGACAGGGGGAGCTCCCGCATTGCTGGATTTCATCATGGGTGACAAGTGTTCGTCCACTCTCAGGCCTCCGGGGCCCAAAGCCGTGCCTTGGGAACGTGCCTTGGGAACGGCAGGCGTTCAACAACTGATCCCTCTCCTGAGCGTGCACTCTTCCCTGCTTTTACTCTGGTTTCCTACACGTTCTGTTATTTTCCCGGCTCCGAGACATTACCGACCACCAGATTGCAAAACGTAACTTTCTTCTCCCAAAGATGTCTTTTAATGTTTTCATGGCACTGGCCCTCGCCTCCACACCATGAACTGGCCACAGCAGCTCCAGGCAGGTACTGCCCCCCACCCAGCACAGCAGTCCCTCAGGCCACGCACCCTCAGTCCCACACCTCCAGCCCTGCTCCTGCAGCTGGAAAGCCAGTGTGCCCCTCAGGGCAGCTGAATGCTCCAGACCCACTGGAGCCAATGTGACATTTCCCGCTAAGCACTTCTCCTCCCACACAGGTCCCCTCAGAGTTACTAAAATGGCACAAGAAAAGTGAGGAGGTGAGTACTCAGTGAGCCCCTTCGTGGCCTGGAGCAGGATGGCCGCAGGATGAGACCTGCGTGGGCAGGGACTGTGAGAAAGGCCCTCCTGGTGCGGTCCTGCAGCGACCTGGGGAGAGATGGGAGGGACAGCCAGCACTGAGCCCTGTCTTTTACAGAACCCAGGGGACAGCCAGATGCAGCAGGGCAGGAGGAAGGTGCATCTGGGTGGCTGAGAGCTTCATAATTACTCGTTTATCCCGTCTCATGAAGTCATAGCACAGTAGGTAGCTAAGACTGAAAATAGCTCACTGTTACAAGTTTTGCTACCTGTTCCAGCTGATGCCTGGGGTTCCCACTTAAGAATTAAAAATTAGAATACAGGCAGTGGAAACGGACTTTGACTCTCAGTCCCCTCTCATTTTAGTCAAGGTTTCATTCTGTTTTTGTAATCTGTATGAAAATAATCCCTTCTTCTGCGGTCCAAAGTGCTGGTCAGGTGCCTGTCAGCCTGGGTTTGAATCCTGGCTCCCCCACCTCCTAGGGAGATGAGCCTGGGCGTCCGAGTCATCGAGTCATCATGTGTAAATGACACACAACCAGAAAACCCACAGGGCTGATGGAGCGTCCATGCGATAATGAAGTGCTCAGAACAGCGCAGTAGCCACAGAACTCATTCACAGCAGCTGTTAACAGTAATAGTCGTACTCTTCCCCTCCCCCTACTTTTCCTTTTTTAAGAAGTCTGTTTTCATCCTACCAGTATCCCTGAAGATCCATATCTCCTGTCCTCTAGTTCAGAGCCCAACCAACTGGAGGGAAGGGCAGGTGTTATCAGCCCATTTTACACACTGGAAAGTACAGGCTCCTGGGGAGGATGTCTCCTGCTGAGGTCCCAGCCAGCAGGAGGTGGAGGTGGGACTCAATCCCACAAGGGCAGGGGTAGAAAGGCCCCCCCACCCCCCCCACCCCACTCCCTCGCACTCACTCCTTGGCCCCTTTACCAAAGTCTTTCCTTTTTAAACCTACCACGTAACAATGGGTTTTGAAAAAAAAACTCTGAGGGGAGGAACACAATAAGAACTCTGAAATTTCCGTCAACCCACTTGAATATATCACGAATAACTTATCTTCGGCTATTCGGAAAGGTCATTATGCAAACAGTCAAAGCCCAGCGAGCTCCAAGCATATTTTAAAGAACAAACCATGAATTCAGGTGTCCCTGCTAGGCTGCAAGCTCAATGACTCACACCCAGGAGCCTGCTGGTTAGGTCGCGGGACCCTGCCCAGGGCAGACAGGACAGCGAAGCAGGCCGCACACTGGTCAATGCAGGGCGTGGGCAGTGCGGTCCAGTGGTTAAGAGCCCAGGATATGGAGGCTGACGGCCTGGACTGAAAGGCCGCTTCACCACTGGCCCACAGCGTAACCTCGGGTGAGTCCCCTCACACACTCTTGGGACCTCAGGTTCCTGAACTGCAAAATTCAGGAAGCTGAGGGGCACACACCGCCGCCACCCGGGGTTGTATAACAAATAAACGAGTTACCACGCGAAGGCCCCTGCCCAGTCACTGCCACTGGCATTGAGCGGCAGGAAAGCGCATGTCCAGCGTGGGCGTTGGGGCCGCCCGCCCGGCTTCAGTCTCAGCTCTGCTCCTCACTAGCTGTGAACTTGCGGAGCTCACCTGGCTTCTCTGTACCTCATTCCCTCATCTGCCAAATGCGGATGAGAAAAAACTTCGAGGGAAGGGTGGCTCGGAGGGTCACACGAAATATGTATATGAAGCACTTGTAACAGCACCTGGTACCAAGTCAACACTCTGTTATCTCATTAGTTTTACAGGTCATTTTGGTTCAGAAAAAATTAAAATTTAAAAAAAAAAAAACTATTCTAAGGGACACAATCCCAAATAACTCTGTGGTTGCAGGGCCAGGAGGCTGACCCGAGCCTAATGTTCCCTCCAGCACCAGGACAAGCCTGGGACACAGAAGCCACCGCAGGGCTCCATGGTGCCCACTGGTCTGTGCGGCTAGGAGGGGAGTTCAATTAATACATGTCTTCACTTAAATGCCCCAGGATGAAGAAGACTCGTAAAACACTCTTTAAAAATGGGTTGTAAAGACTGAGCAAGACATACACAAAACGCCAACCTTATGAAGTCTGCAGAGAAATGCTACTGTCAAGGCAAAGCAACCAATGACCCTGGGAAGTCCATGCTCTGTGCAGGCCGTGGCTCAACAGGAAGTCCCGAAACACAGGGTTGAGACTGCCCTCCATGCCCTCTCCTGGACTCCCAGCTCACTTCCCCGGCATTAACAGAAAAGGAATGGAGTCTGCAGGACACAGGAATGTAAAGCTTTAAGCACTGGAAATGCTTCATCCTGACGCATTTGGATGGCACTCTCTCCTGTCCTTTTAAAAAGACAGGCTGGGCCGAGGGGAGCAGGGAGTCCCAGGGCAGGACCTCACACCACAGCCCCACACTGATCCCTGTGCTCCCCGCCCTCCACTCTCTTCCACCACCACCGCCATTCTTCTCCAGCTTCTCTTCCTGTTCCTGTAACTTGCCAGCATTCTCAGCACTGGACTCACGTCACATCTGACAACGAGAGCACTTTTACGCCGCCAGGCACGTTAAGTCCAGTACACCTTTCAGATGTTCAGGCTTGTTTTCTCCTCGGTTTCTATTTGCTGCCCAAGACCTTTTCCAATTCCCAGGCAGGTACCACGGTGAGTGCCAGTTGACAGTGGCTGGCTGACATCCACCACTCAGCCCCTTCTTTGCTCCACAGTGCCTGGCGCACAGCTTCCAGGAGCATCCATGCTGCCAGCTGCCCCACAGCGGGACAGACGGCCACTCAGTCACCCAACAGACAGCACCAGACTCCAGCAGGAGACCTGGACTGTGGTCCTGGCTGCCACCCACACCTCCTCAAACCCTGCCGCTGCCTCTTCCGAAAAGGGTTAACACCCCCCCTCCACTGCCCAGGGCTGCGGAATGGACCCAGGGAGGTTCCTATGTGACAGAACCTCTTAACTACGGTGGCTGTCACTCCGCCACAGGGTTGCAGGCCCACACAACGGCCGAAGGCACCCTTCCTGCGGTAGGCACTCGGTGCTGGGCGTCCGCAAACGAACAGCGCCCCCTGGACTGGTCAGAGGCAGCAGCGTTGACCCGCAGCCCCTTGGTGCTTAATTCAAAGACCTAAAACATCTATGGAGTCTGGTTTCCTATGCAGTGCTAACGTCAGAAGCTTCTGAGGAAGCAAGAGGGAACAACGTGCCTCCCATCACATGGGTTTGCATTTGGGCCACAGCCTGGCTCGCTCTTCCCTGTGTTTGCAGAGAGATCAGCCGAGGCCCACCGCAAACCCGGGGGCCGCAGCACCCCCGGCGCACAGAAAAACACGGAGCCCTGTCTCAAAGCCGCTCCGCACGGTGGGAACCCGCCCTGCAAAGCTGTCCCCGCCGAGGTCCTTCTCCGTGACTCCCTGCTCCTCAGGTGGGGAACTTCTTTGGAATTCTGTCCCCTTTTCTGGCTGCCTCCCTGGGGACACCCCGGGGACTGCCGCGTCGAAAGCAAGGTGTAGGGACAGCGTCTCTGGGGCCCCAGACAGGCTTTCCCTTATTAAAAGCCCTGAACTGTGAGCTCCGAGGACTCCGTCTCCCAAAGACCTGAAGAAGCGACGGCAGGCTCCCGACCGGCCGGCACCATCCAGAGGCCGCCGGCAAGCAGCGCGCTTCCCCCGGCGCAGGGGCTTGCAACAGGGAAGCGATGAACAGCCACCAGCCCGGGCGGGGGTGCCGCCTTTGCGGGCAGGCTAGGTCGGGGTCGGTCGAGGGGCCCCAGGAACGGGCTACCCTGGGGGAGGACGGGGTTGCCCGGTTCTCCTGGGCATCTCGAGGGGCCTTCTGGGCGCGCTCTAGCCGAGGCCGCTTCCGGAACCCGTACCCGTATTCCACGGCCACCCCAGCCAGGCGGGCAGGCCGGTGGGCCCTTGGTCGAGCCCCCCACCTCGCTCCACGAAGCCCGACAGCACCCGCTCCCGGGTCCCAGGGGCTCCACGGGAGAGGAGGGCCCCACGCCAGGGCTCCCGGGAGCGGGACGCCGGAACCCCAACTACGGGAGCGGGAAGCCGGAGCCCCAAGTTCGGGCTCGGGCGCCCCAGGTAGCCCCCCAACCCCCCGCCTCCAGCCGCCCATCTTCCTGGGCCAGCACTCACGGTTCCATCGCGGCGTCCCGGGGTTCGCCCCCAGCCCGCGCCCGAGCCCACCCGGCGCCGCACAGCAGCCGCGGCAGCCACTGGCGTAGCGGGAGCGACCGCAGTCCGGAGTAGCCGGCTCCGTGAGCTCGTCAAAGCGCGACTCGCGGGTCACGTGTGCGGAAGCGGCCGGAGCGGCGGGGGCGGGGCCAAGGGAGGGGCGCCTGCGGCAGGACTAGCCCACGGGCGGGGAGGGGCCAGGGCTGCGGGGGGCGTGGCCGCGAGGCTGTGGGGAGGAGCTTGGGATCGGGACACGCGCTGGGGCTGCGCGCTGGGGAGGTTGGGCAGCGGGGAAGGGGGCGTGTGGGTGGGTATCCCCGCCCGGTGCCTCTAGAGAACAGAGACCCGCGCTGAGCCAGTGCTCTAAGATTCATGAACGAACGAACGAACGAATGAATGACTTCACCCTTACTCCCTGTCCTTAGCGTTGGGGGACCACACAATAACTCACCCACCTCCCTGCTTCCAGGGCATCTTAATGGGGCGTAAGAATGAAATCCACGAATACCCTACGGCTGTCTGCAATACTACGGTGTCTGCATTTTCTAGAAAGAGCACCTCTAACTTTTCATATTCTCAAAGAGGTTTGTGACCTCAAAGAGATGAAGAGCCAGGGCGAACCTCTGACTATACGTTGGGCTGAAAAGTGATGACAGGAATGCTTTCTGGGCTTTTTCTGGCACCTTCTGCTAATCTTTTCTAGATAACAGCTGCCGTCACATGAAGATTTTCTGTCCCCAGTACAGGAGCTGTTCCCTCAGGAGGGATGCAGGTTGGGCCCCACTTCCGACGGGGCCAAAAATGTCACTGGCTGTGCAGGTCCGGTGCCTGCTGAGGGGCAGTAGGAGCAAGTGCCAGGGACAACCTTGTAGCAGTTGTTTCTGTACAGGGCGAAGAGATGAGCTGACCGGAAGCACTGTATTGACTTGGGATCTTGGCTCACAGTTCTACATTTGTTATCTAGAACAGTCCAAACCCACAGTCTGGATATTTCCGAGATTTTCTTTGGAGCATCAGTCAAAGTGTCCCAGGTCCCCATGTTACTATGGGTTTAAAATCAAACCAAATGAGGAAAATAAAAGTCTCAGCTTCCTTCCTATTGTACCCTCATTCATTCACTAAGCTGTCAACAAGCTTGGTAATGGCGGGAAGACAACAACGTGAATAAGATACAGTTCCTGCCCTTAGCAAACCTACAGGCAAAGTAAGTCGCCCAAATTAAGTGTGGCAAGCACAGGCTGCTGCAGTGGCACTGAGAAGGGGCCTGGGTGGAGAGCGCAAGGCGGGAGAGAGTGCATGGTCTGGGCTGATCTCAGGGGGACCGGGAGGTGGGGAGGTTAGGAAGTTGGAGAGGAGGGGATATAGCAGGCAAAGCAGTGGTCTGAACACAAACTACATGATTACAACAAGAAATTCCATTAGCACTCCGAATCCTAAACCGTAGCTCTTACAGGAGCTGGAACAAAAGATTATTTCTCAAATTCTTTCCCTAGACCCTTGGATAAAAAAGGCAACAAGACTAGGGGACATAAACAGCAAGTGTGGGGACCGATAAGTAACAACATGCAGGTCAGGCGGGGACCGTGAACCAGAAAGTAAGCTTCGTCTACAGGGGTAGCTGCCACTCAGCACTTTGAAAGAGCCTGACTTCAAATATGATTTTTCATGTGATACATTATGATTCTAAAATGTTGGAAAGTAATTCAGAAAAGATCTTAGACCCTGAGAGGTTGAAACAAAACAAAGAGGGAGCCAGTTTTTACCTCCCATCCAAAGCCGCCTCATCTGGTGCGGAAAGGCCTGCTCCGAGGACGGTGCCAGCTGCCTGCCTTCCCCTGAGACATCCCCACAGACCCTTGCTGGCGTCATATGACTCCAGGTTTTAAAAAGAGCTGATATCTCTGAGGCCCAAACTGCCTCCTGGGACCGTCGCCCTCTTGGTGCTCCCCGAAGCTGCTGCCCACCTTCACTTAGATCAACCTTTTTCTCATCTATTTTTTCTTCCAACATTAACTGTGATGGAAAGGGAAACAGGAAGGTGCTAGGATGGTGCACAATACGAACGGAGAGGGACCCAACGTCCTCCGGGGCTCTGAGAAAGCTTGTCTGCCATTGACCAGGCACCCCGTGAGACCCTTCCCCATCGCCTCCGGCTTCCCTGCTCCCAGCCTGCTTCTGCTGGGCAAGCTTCCTCTTTAAGCTCAGGATGGAACACATTTCACATGAGGTCTGTATCAGCCCTGAGGATGGGTTCACGTTTTGGCAGCTTTCCTTGATGCAGCCCACTCTTCCATTCTCAAGATGCCACCTCGGCTCTGCTCAGGGTCATGCTGTCCAGTGAGAATGACCAGCAATTACCAGTACCTGAAAAGCCTCAGGCTTGAGCCAATGAATCCTCTTAACAACTTGATAAGTTATCAGTGGTCATCATCCTCATTTTACTGCTAAGAAACTGAGGCTTAAGAAGTGACTTTCTCAGGGAACTACTGAGAAAAACCCAGATGACCTAACCCCAACGTAGGCGGGTGTTCCATGTGTTCACAAATGTGACAGGGACATGGTGACCAGCTGAGGTGCAAATGGGCCACCAGCTATAGTTAACAATAGCCCAGATTTATTAACTTTGTTCTTATTAACGAGCCTTCTAAAATCCAGTTATGCTATGTCCACAGTACTCCCCAGTAATCCTGTTTAATTGGGAAATTTGATCCATGGGTGATGTATATCTATTTGAAACCCTGGCTTGTTTCAAAAGGGGTCAAGATGTCAGAAATTAGATCGGTCTAATCTGACATCACCTAGTCTTAGAAAAACCACTACTCATACCTAATGTTCATTCCATTTTCTAAAGGCCAACAAACCATCCTTCTAAATAATTTCCTTCTAGAATAGGACCAAAGTCAAGCCCACCAGCCTGTAGGTTGCTGACTCCCACCCACTGCTCTTTCTCAAAGTTAACAGCCACACTTCAAGAGGCTCATCTACAAATGCCCTTGATGCCCTAAGAAATCAGTTGTCTGTTCCAAGGGACTCAAACTCACGTTCCAATTTAACAAGTGACATTTGTCTAGCATTTTGTAGATACACTCTTGTGCTCTCCTCACTTATCTTGTTAATAATGATAATCAATAATGTCTAACATTGACTACTCAGGCTCTAGCTGGGTGCTAAGTTGACAAGAATGAAATAGAAGCAACTTATTCTAATTCTCCCTGACCCATTGTCACAGTCCACTGGGCTGCATAACGAAATACCATAGACTGAGTGGCTTATGCAACAGAAATCTATTTTCTCACAGTCCTAGAGGCTACAAGTCCAAGAGCAAGGTCTGGCTGATTTAGCTTCCAGTGAGGGCTCTCTTCTAGGCTTGCAGACAGCCACCTCCCTGCTGGGTCCTCACACGGCCTTTCCTTGGTGTATGTGGGGCCGGGGGGGTGGGGGGGCGGGCGGGCAGGGAGGAGAGGAAAGAAAGAGAGCATGAGCCCCCTCCTAGGACATTAACCCTATTAGTTCAGGACCCACCTGTATGACCTCATTTAACCTTAAATACTTCCTTATCCACATACAGCCACACTGGGGGTTGGGGCTTCAACATATGAATTTGGGGAGGACACAAACATTTGATACATGACATCCCCCAAAAAGAAAAATGCAGCTAAACATAGTCAGTGCAGAGAATAGAAAAGAATTCCATATCAAGAACTCAAATCACTTGTTCTTGGCTCCAAGGCAGGACAGTCTCAGTCTTGACTCTTCCTTAAGTGTGACCCTGGTGCATGAGAGCCAGCCTGTGCTAGGACGGCCGCTGCACTTCCGCCTCCGGCTGCCAAACTCTCCCCAAGAGGCAGAGCACACACTGAGGCCCTTCCAGCAGCGGCGGGCTCAGCTCCCTCACTGACCCGCCTTCCCCAGAAGCCCCTCCACCACCTGGGGGGGCTCCGGCCCTTCTGCCCACCTGTGGCATCAAAGATGGGCGCTTCTCACCGTCTTCTTTAGTCCTAAGAGCTGATCATTAGAAGCAAGCATCTAACTCTTAGTGGTTCAGATGCTCTGTCTGGCTTATTGAGGTTAGTAATGCCAGCGGCAAGGCCTTTCCCTGCTCAGCAGTTACTGATAATATAAATTGGCCGTTTTTTGCTTTCTTTTTTAAAAAGTTTCTAAAAGATTTTATTCATTCTTTAGAGAGACGGGTAGTGGGGGAGAAAGAGCGGGGGAGAAACATCAACATGAGAAACACTGATCGGTTGGCTCTCACACACCCCCAAGCTGGGACCCGGTGGACCGGGAATCCAACCAGCAACCTGTCGGTTCACAGGCTGGTGCTCAGCCCACTGAGCCACACCAACCAGGGCTTTGCTTTCTTGTCATTGTACTTGTTCCTTTTATTTGTGCTGCCTAACAAATGACCCTAACATGCAGTAAGTGCATTAGTTATCTATTGCTACATAACAAATTACCCTGGAACTTTGTGGTTTGAAACAACACTTCTCCTAGTTTCCAGGTGCAGCCTAACAGAGCCCCTTGGCTCAGGCTCTCTCAAAGACTTGGCCACCAAGGGCACACGGGTGGTTGTTGGCAGGATCTAGTGCCTCCTGGGCTATGGCCCGGAGGCTGCTCTCAGCTCCTCGCCACACGGGCCATCCACAGGGCAGCTCACGACATGGTAGCTTTGCTCCATCCAAGAGAGGAAGCAAGGAGAGTCAGGGAGAGTAAAAGGCGGAAATCACCTCACCACACAAGTGATGTCGCATCCCTCTTTCTCAGTTCCTCTCTACACAAACAAGTCATGGGCCCACCCAATAGCCAAGGGGTGAGGACTGTGCAAGCACATGAATGCCAGGAGGTGGGGAAGGTCACCAGGGGCCATCGTAAATGGCACCTACTGCAGTGGCTTGAAGCAGCAGCTCATGCTCTCTCGTGTTTCGACGTGATGACTGAGCTCAGCGGGGCAAGTCTTGCTGGGGGTCACCCTTGCGAATCAAGTGAGGTGGTGTCTGGGGACTCCGTCCTCCGAGGGCTCACGCGCCTGCAGCCTGAGCAGGGATGGCTGCAGAGCTGGGTGGCAGCTCGGTTGCCTTCCCCCACAGGGTTCCTCCACAGGCTTAGCCCTGGCTTCCTCCCAGGTCTCCGGGAAGTCAGGTCTCAAATGCAGGGCTGCTTTCTTCTGGAATGGACGCTCTAAGACCCCCAAGCAGGAGCTGTGGGGTTGCTTGTGACTCAGCCTC
Source organism: Mormoops blainvillei (assembly GCA_004026545.1). Classification (NCBI taxonomy): domain Eukaryota; kingdom Metazoa; phylum Chordata; class Mammalia; order Chiroptera; family Mormoopidae; genus Mormoops; species Mormoops blainvillei. Next base: position 243,463 of record PVJD01001265.1, on the reverse strand, counting down.
AGGCATCACACAGCATCACTGCCACCATGTTCTCTTGGTAGAAAGCCAGAGCCAGCCCAGATCCGAGGGCAAGGGACAACAGCGGCACGAACTCTGGGAGGAGCAGCTCTTCGGGGTACTGTCTTTGCAGACCAGCTCCCATAGTCTTTGCTACACAGTGTTTGCTTCCTCTCTTTTCTTCCTCTCCGAGAGCAAGAGAACTATGCACAGAACTTTCAGAGTCCCTTTAAAGTTGACATTCATATCTCACTCCATCCCCTCAGCAACCATTGACACAAACGCCCCCTTTCCCTCCACACCTGCCGGTGTCAGTACTCGCAGTAACGAAGGCTGGTGAGCAGAATCACGATGGCCAAGCCGTGCCGCCACGGGCTCCCACACTCTCACTCAGCCCAGCCCTTCCTCATGGCTGCACGGGCTCCCACTCATGGGAACTCAGTGTCCAGTACACTGACCCCGTCCACCTCCTCTGTCCTGGGTAGTCAGGGAGTGTTTCCGTATCAGTCCCCATTTTTTAAATGGAAATGTCTTTTCTTCTTTAAAAAAAAAAAGATTTTATTTACTTTATTTTTAGACAGAGGGGAAGGGAGGGAGAAAGAGGAGGAGCGAAACATCAATGTATGGTGGCCTCTCGTGCGCCCCCTACTGGGGACCTGGCTTGCAACCCAGGCATGTGCCCTGACTGGGGAATCGAACCTGTGATCCTTTGGTTTGCAGGCTGGTGCTCGATCCACTGAGCCACACCAGCTAGGGCTCTTTTATTCTCAGCATTTGGGCCATACCCTCCCTTCACCAGACCCTAAGCCAGCCTTTATGTGTCTTCCGCTTTCCCAGGCCTGGCATCCAGCCTGGTACAGAAACATGTATTGAACCAACGACAACTGGCTTGCCAGAGGATTAGAAATAGGACCCAGTTTATTTTCTAATAGTCTAGAGAACGGGGCGGGCGGGGGGCAAAGGGGTGCAGGGGCCGGGAGGCTGTCAGCAGGCGGGGAGAGAGGGGCTCTCAGTGTGCTCCTGCCCTCAGGGAGGGCAACTGCTGGGTTGGTTTTCCCAGGACATTCCTGGTTTCATACAGAAAGTGCTATGTCCTGAGACCCCTCAGTCCCAGCACTCCAGGACAGACTGCCACCTTACCTGCAGCCCATATTTTATTGTGTGACTTATAGAGTAAAGTTGTCTTAACATTTAAAGAACATCTCAGCTTGGTTCCCTCAAAAACAGAACCTGAGGCAAACATTTCCATGTCAACCTTGTGGGGAGGAGGTGCAATCCTGGGGACACAGGGGACAAAGGAGCATGGCTGGGGCTTGGCAAGTGAATGTGAGGGAGGGCAAACTGCCTGGCTTCAAGCCAACACAGCTGCTTGGTCTGCCTCAGGGAGACATGGACGGAAATTATTCTGTCTGGAGCCATTCTGTTGGCTCTGTCCTGCCATCTGCTGCCCACGGGTCCAAGTCTGACCTACACGTCCAGGTTGTGTTCTGGTCCCTGCAGGCAGCCACTGGGGAGTCAGGGTCTGTGGCCAAGCCAGCCCCCTTCCTCAGCCAGCAGTGGGGGCTCCTAATAGCAAGAAATCACCCTAACACCCCTTCTTTAAACACTCTGTAAGTCACCACAACACCCCTGGAATATGGCCACGGCAGCCCAAGGCCAGGGGAAAAAGAAACAGAGCCAAAGTCTCAGCTGCAGAAATTTGAACATTGAAAACTGGAAGGCACACCTCAGACCTGGACCAAGTTGGGGAAGGCGACAGTGATCCACCTTGGTTTTGAACCAACACACACCTCCCTTCCCAACCCAGGTCCTCACCCTCGAGAAACAGAACATTTGCGTCCTTCCAGGGCCAGGCAAGGGTGTCAGAGGCCCACCCCCCACCCCGTGCCACCCCGCCCCTAGGCCTGAGGCCCACCTCCCCCTGACCCACAGCAAGACAGGGAGAGCAGATGCCACAGGCTTTCTCTTGTGGTGGCCAATCCAGTACTTACACAATTTGCCCTGGACTTGAATTTACACTTTGAATTTCACCTGAGTATTCTATTTTTTGGACTATATTGCAGACTGAGAAGTATCGCCAAATGTCCCTGAGTTAAACCTGGCTTCAAGACACTGTCCCAAGGCCAAGACAAAGAACAGGAATTCTCAGAAGTCACGGAATGACCTGGAGCAGGTCCGGATGCCCTAACTGGAGGTTCCCAGAGTGACATACGTGCAACGCCACCTCCAGCCTCTGCGGACCCAGGTCCACCATCCCCTTTTGACCTGGCAGGCTGCCAGGCCAGAAACGAGAGCTGCTAGTCTCTGGTTCACACGATACAACTCTTCCTGAGGCGCACGCACCAACAGCACGTAGAGGGAAGAGCTGTCCTGTCCTCCATGGAAGCCACCGGACGGCGGGCGCGAGGCACAACAGTATCCCTGGCTGGTGGTGCTGGGGGTGTTTAATGTGTTAACCGCAGCGCTACGGCTTTGGGAAAGTGCGGCATCCCTAAGTCCAAACAAGAGATGGGAAGAGACTGCTGGAGAAGCTTCGAAAGCGGGAAGAGCACAAGGAGGTGGGAGAGCACGAGAGGAGGACATCTCTGGAGCCTCTGCAGGGACCAAAGAGAGTCCCAGTTCTGGTCGCATCCTTGAGGACCGCACCAGGTGAGGGCCTGAAAGGGGCCACTGGGTTGGACACCAGAGGTCACCAGTGATGACAGTTTGAGGTTTCAAGGGGGTCAGGGAAGAGAGGGGACCACCAGGTGGCGGCATTGCACAACAGCTTCCATGGGTGGCACTTGGACAGGTGTCTCTCTCAGCAGGAGGCCCTCCTGATACCCAGAAGGGAAAAAGGGCGTGGGACCTCCTGGAGGAGGGGGAGTTGGAGATGCGATTGACGAGTCCAGTCACTGAGCCGCAAGGTGAGGAGACAGGGTCGCGGAGCTCCCCGGGGCTGCAGCCGCCGGGCGGGGAGAGACACTGGTTTTGTCACATCTGTGGCTAGCAGATGTTGGGGGCAGTTACACGGGTATGCAAATTCTAAATGGCTGAAAACACGCTTATGCCGGCTGCATTCAAAGCAATCGGGTGCGTAAGCATTTTAGCTGGTCATCGGTGGGAGTGAGTTAGGCAACTTCTATGAAATAAGTGGAGAAGCAAACCACATGAAGCCAATATGCAGGGACCATCCCTAACCCATTTATAGGAGAACACGATCGGGAGAGGCCAGGCCAACATATGTTGATGAAGACAAGCGTGGTTGCTCCCAAAGGAGGCTGGGCAGAGGGAACTTTGTTAGGACAGGGTCGTCAGTGGTTGGGAAGGAGTCAGAGTTGAGGGAAAGGATGAAGACCTGAGGACAAGCGGGGACGATTGAGCCAACAGTGGCCCCTCCTACATGCGTTTGCTTGGGTGCTCGGAACCTGGCCCACCTGGGGCCTCTGTCTTGTCCCAAATGGATAACAATGGCATCAGCCTCCCTCACCAGGCCCGAGCTCTGGCCGACCCTACCTCCCCGAGCATGTAAGTTTCATGCACTTGTCTCCCTCTGACATGATGGAGATACAGATACTAGTTCTAAAATCAAAATCTTGTTGGGGATACTTACAATTCTTCCAACCAAAAAAGAAGCAAAAGACAGAGAGAGATGTCAGGGCTCCACAGTTACAGTGAGTTTTCTCCAAGAACTTGAAAACAAGGAGGAAAACTAGCCAGCTTGCAATGTGAACATTCACATCGGTAGGGATGGGTCAGGGTCGAAATGTGCGGGCCTTTCAACCTGCCTGTAACCGGATCAGACCTGTTCATCCAAAGCGGGAGGCTGGGCAGCCTGGAAGCACGGAAACAGGAGAATCAGCCACGGTGATCACTGCCAGTGGCCGCTGAGTCTCATGTGGGTGAGAGGGAGCCTCAGCCAACGACTCCGCTACTCCTGTGCATGGTGGCGCGGGTGCACAGTGCCCTCCCTGTCCCACGCTCCCAACATTCCACTTAGCCCCCCTGGGCTCTCCCTCCGGGCTAATGAAATCACAATCCTCAGGGGAGGGCCTGCGCATTTGTATTTTTAAAAGCTCCCCAAGGTGATTCTGACGCAGGGCCAGGGTTTAGGATCCCAGATCTAACTGATTCCCGTGTCCTGCCCCCCCACCTGTGTTCTCATGGGTCTGCACGGGCCAGTTTAACTAACTGGCATCTAACTCCATACAGGAGCCCAGAGCTCGGTTCATGTGAAGCCTTCACTGAGAACAGGGTTTCCCTGGCTGTGCTGTCTAAAACAGGCCAGCGAGATGGAGGGCCAGCCCCTGGGCCTGATGAATTCATCAAGGGGACGAAATGTTGCTTCCGGAAGCCTCTTGGGTGAGGACACCGTGGGGCATCACTTCACCAGCCAAGAAAAAACAAGCCCAACTTTGTCACTCATATTATTTTACAGAAGTAAAGTAATCACATGAGAAGCGATCGGCAAAATGGCCCACCACAAATTCTTCGGGAACTGAGCTCTCAAGGGAGGCATTTATTAGCTCTCGCGTTTCTGTAGCCCTCTACCACTTGTGCCCTGGACAGAGTCAGTTGCCCACCAGGCCCACGCCCCACCCCATATTTTGTTCTTTACAGAACTCCAGTGTGGTCCGGCCCTCTCCCACCCCTCCTGGGGAAACCCGGCCCCCCTAGCTCCGGGCCCTCTGGTCTGCTGAGGTTTGATCCCACTCCCTCATCAGTATGTGCTTGAGGAAAGGCAAGGGCCCTGGTGTTGTTGATGAGACACGGAAATTAGGTTTCTTTTCCACTTTCTATTGAAGCAGAACAAACATATGGAAAAGAACAGCTTGATAAATGGTCATAAATTAAATATACGTGGATGACCGGCACCCAGATTAAGAAGCAAAATATTACCCTCCCCTGCTGCCTTCCTTCCACTGTCCCCTCAAGGGTGACCACCACCCTGACTTCTAACAGCGTAGATATTTTGCCTCTTTTATACATTTTTACGTAGGCAGAATCAAAGAGTATGTACTCCTTGTGTCTGGCTTCTTTTGCTCACGATACGTGTGTGAGACTCATCTTTATTGCTGTGTGCTTTTGTAGGTTGTTTACTTTTGTTGGGTAACAGTCCACTACGGAGCGAGACAAATCTACCCCTTCTTCTGTGGATGACCGCTGGGCTGGCTTTCGGCTTAGGAATATGACAAATTGGGCTGCTGTGGGCATCTAGTGCCTGTCTCTTAGCACAGGTATTTCTGTAGCGCGTACACCTAGAAGGAAGCGCTGGGCCCAAAGGAATGTGCGTGTTCAAGCGAGGAGACACTGTCAAACTGTTTCCACAGTGAGCCCACCAACGGCCCTTCCCATCTGCAGGAAGTGAAATTCCATGTCCTTTCCACACAGATGTCATCTTCCCTGCTACCCTTTCGCTGGGGGTACAGTGGAGATTCCCAAAGTTTTTCTGTGCGTTTTAAGTCAACCAGTTCTGAATGAGATGCAATAGCCCAAATGATTAGCAGCCAAGAAAAAAAGAAAGAACTTAATGACATCTAACCTGCTGACTAACTCCATTCCCTTGTTGTTTCGGTTGGTTGCTTTGGCTCTTCCGTATCTGTATCTAGAAACATCTCTTCAGAAAGCACTTGAACCTCCCAACATCCTTGCTTCGCTTTTCCAATGTGGAAATTAATCACCAGTGAAATAAGGTGATGTTCCCCAGGCCGGGGAGTTAGCAGAGGGCAGAGCTGGGATTGGAAGCCAGAACTTCGGACCCACAGCCCACTGCTTTTCCGCCTGCCCTGTGGCCAGCTCCCCCTTTCCGGCAGCAGTACAACTCTAATCTCTCATTTTGTGAAAATGACCGTGGGTCCTTTGATCACATAGCTGCTGCTTTTCCGTGATGCCAGATGACATAGCTAATGTGCAGCGAGCCATGCCAGCTAATGGGGGCTGCCGTCTTTTGAAAACAGAGCATTAGCAGCTGTCTCCTTGCTGTGTGCATTATGAGGAACCTGCCCACTGCATGAGGGGAGCCCCAGTCCTCCAGGGAAAAAGGACTGGTGCGTTCTAGTCATCAGCCACTGCGGTGGAAGTGCAGGGGGTGGAAGTGTTTCTCTCCCCCTCTTTCTCCCTCCCTTCATTCCCCTCATTCTAAATATAAAGTGCAGGGAAGAACAGTAGGAACAAAAATCATAGTAGCAAGCTTGTCTTCCAACCAGACAGATGCAGGAGCTGCAGCTCCCAGCTTCCCAACTTAGAAACCCAAGAGTGTGTCACGGAGTTTCGTAAGGTGCGGCCCGTTGATTGACAGAAACACTCAGTGGGGCGGTGGAAGGCAGGTCAGGGACCCCGAGCCGCTCCGCGCCATAAAAGAGGGGGCGATTCAGCCCGAGCGCCCGCACAGGGTAATGCAGAGCCTTCTGCCCTGAACGTGTCACACGGCAGGGTGCAGCATTCATCACTGTCCCCTTCCAACTTAAACAATGAAGTGGCTCCTGGAGCAAAGACTTAAATGCTTGCTGTGGGACAGGCAGCCAATGGCTCCTGGCACTTCCTCCACCAAGAACCCTTCACTGGCGTCACACTGGAACTCTAATCATACCCCTCGGCCTGGTCTGCAAGGCCTTTTATGACCTGGTCCTTTAGGCTCTGACCACCAGTCTCCAGACACACTAGTCTTCAGCCTGTTCCTTCCTCATGCCATATTTGTATGGTCCCAGGGACTTCGCACTGTCCTTCCTCTTCTGGGGCTTTTCTCTCCCAGCTCTTTGTCTAGTGAGCAATTCATTAATCAGTTCTCAGTCAAATGTCACCTTCTCAAAAGTAGAACCCCAGCATGCTTTATCATGTCACTGGGTTCATTATCTTCCTGGCACACATGGCAATGTGTAACCACTTGCTTATTATCTGTAAGCCCTATGACAGCAGCTACCTTGTCTGTCTGGCTCACCACCGTGTCCCCAACGTCTAGAATAGCAGAACCATAGGACATGCACAAAAACTATTAGTGGAATAAAAGGGTCAGTGAATAAAGGACGGTCCAACTGTGGATTCATCAATGATGTGGCTTTTTTCTCTCCTCTGCTACCTGCATTAAGACCATTTCACTATTCACCAACTCCTTCGCCAAAGATATGTTCCCAAGAAACTAAAATATAGGGAAAAACAGAGTGGGGGAAATTAGTGGGAAAGGAGACTGGAACATATCAAAAATAAGATTTGAGTGCTGACAGGTGTGGCTCAGTTGGTTGTGCATCATCTCAAAAAGAGAAAGGTCACTGATTCTGTTCCTGGGCAGGGCGTGTGGCTGGGATGCCATTCAGTTCCGGTCAGGGCAACAGAACGATGTTTCTCTCCCTCTCTCCCTCCCTTCATTCCCCTCATTCTAAATATAAATAAATAAAATCTTTAGGAAAATAAGACTCGAAACTATCTGTAGGTTGCTGGGGGGAATGGTTATACTGCCCCCCCACCCAGAAAGCTGCAGTAGACAGATTTTGAGACTGATCAAAAGCTACACCATATGATCTTGGAATTACATTAAAAAAAAAAAAAATCCCTCAGGGACCGTGGCCTACACAGTGTTCGGTAATAGAGTGTGGGCGAGCCCCCCGATGCCACCTGGCTTTGGGGAAGGTGTGGTGGGGAGAGGGACACATGTTTACACTCCCGAGCCACACAACACACTTGCCATCCCGCCGCACGGAGTGAGCAAATCGTGACCGGAATCCTGACACTCAGAAAGCGTCCGCTTCCAGCTGCCAGTGCTGCAGACAGGAAGCTCGGAGCGCAGCCTTAGCCGGTGACCTCAGAGGCTCAGAGCTAGAGAGCAGCGCGACGGATCCAGGCCTCAGGCTCGGGCTCCTGAGCCCCTGGGTCCTCCCGGCGCGCATGCGGAGCATCCGCTACGTCCCCTGCTGTGGACAGTGGACCCGCGAGAGAGCAGAGCCAAGCCTCGAGGAAGGGGCGGCTCCCTGCGCGAGGGTCTGCAGGTCCCAAGCTCTCACCTTGGCTACAGGAGAGTGATACAGAGGAACGCAGACTAGCCCAAAGCGACAACCCCTGGTGGGCGTTGATGGGCGGCTCCCCGCGGCACCTTCCTGAGATGCTGCGCAGCCCCCAGCCTATCTGCCCCCATCCCCGCCCCCGCCCCGCCCCCACCCCCCCAACCCAGCAGAGCCAGGGCCTCGGCGTTTTCCACCCAGGCCCAGTGGCTGAGGACGACGGAGGAGAGGCCAAGGCCCTCCCAGCCGAACGCTAGGACTCTAGGCGGGGTGTGATCGCGGCCCCAAGCCGGGACCCAGCCAGGCCTGAGCGGCAGGCGGCGGAGGGGAAGGGGAAGGAAGGCGGGAAGGGGAGCGAGAGCAGCGCGGAGGAAAAGCCCAGTGAGCCCCTTCCCGGGACACGGGAGCCTCGGCCAAGGTTTCTAGGGAATGGAGAGTGCTCCTCTCCCGCACGCACCCCCCATCCGCCCTAGACCCCAGGTGCGGGCGCCGCGCAGCCACAACCTGCGGGCCTGCCGCCCGCCCCCTTCCCGGGGCAGCCGAGGGGCGCCGGGCCGGAGCTCAGCCGAAGCCCGAGCGCCGGCCCCCGCCCGGCCCCCAGCCCCGCGGGCCCGCGCCGCCGCACCTGTAGTAGCAGCGGTCATCGCGCAGCGGAGCGAGGTCCTCCTTCAGCTCTCGGTACGCCTCCTGCAACCGCCGGCACAGGTGCTGGAGCTCGCTGCAGAGCGGGGGCTCCAAGGCAGGGAAGTCGGCGTCCATGCCGCGCCTGGACGCCCCTCCTGCCGCTCCGCTCCGCCCTTTGTGTCTCTTCCTTCGCCCCCACTCGCTTCCCAGCTCCGGGGATAGGGATCGGGGGCTGCCGGCGCGCGGGGCGGGGCCGAGGAGGAGGAGCAGGTGGCCTGGGAGGTGGGGAAGGGGCGCGGAGGGAGGTGGGGCGCCGTGCTCCGGGAGCCCCCAGACGACACGGGGAGCCTGCAGGCTGGGGTGGGGTGAGGCCGCAGCCCCACTGCCCGGCCCCGGAGGGACCGAAGGAGGGGAAGTTGCCGCGCCCATCCGCCGCCGCCCAGGGGGTCGGAGAAGGAAGTGGGGTGGGGGACTCCAACACAAGAGTGTCCGTGGCCAGGACAAAAATATAAAGGGCCACACACGCTAGTGCTGGTGATGGAAAGAGAAGAGGCTGGCGGGGAGAGCTAAAGCAACGTGGCTCCCGCGTTCAGCACCACGGACAGCGCCCAGGTTGCCGGCGGCGGGGGGGGGGGGGGGGGGGGGGGGGGGGGGGGGGGGGGGGGGGGGGGGGCGGTCCCTCCTTGGGTTACACTTGGCCTGATGAAAAACACTTCAAATCAAGCCCATTATGGTTATGTCATAATGCACATTATTTTTAACGACAAAACAATGTGTCCAAATGAGATGTCTCTTCCACACATTCTACAGCCATCAAAATCACAAAATCTGGGCATTCTCATCCTCTCTTCATAAATGTATCATGCCAGATATTTGTCAAATTCATCAGTCTTTTTCAAGAACTAACTTTTGACATCACGGGCCCTCTTAATTTTTTTTTTTGCTTTTATATTATTTAAATTCTGATCTTCTGTTTCCTTTTCTTTTTAAAAGATTTTTTTTCTGTTATTTTTTCCAATGTCTAAAGATATATACTTTTGCTAATTTAATGCTATTTATCTGCAAGTGTTGTTTTCACGGTGCTTCACAACTTTGCATTCATTATCACAGAGTTCTTCTTTGACCTATGGATTATTTAGAACTCATTTCAAAATTTCAAGTGTTTAGACAGCTTCACTTTTCTTATTATTGATTTATACCTTAATAGCACTGTTACAAGAACATAGTCTATATAATACAGATTCTTGAACTCTATTAATACTTCTTGCTTCATGGCCTAGTATATGATCTATTTTTATAAATGTTTCATGTATATTTCATAAGATTTTTTTTGTTCTCTAGTTGCCTATTAATGTCTACCAAATTACGCTTTCAATTGTTGGGTCTATAATTGAAAGAAGTATGTCATAAGCTCCTACCACAGTGGTGGGTGTGTCGGTGAATTCCTACAGTGCTATCAGTTTCCACGGTATATATTTTGAGGTTATTTAAAACACTGACTATGGAAATTTTCACACATACTCAGAAATAGCATCTAGTAAAACGAATCCTTTACCCACTCCCTGTCCACATACCCATCATCTCGCCCAGCTAAGGTTATCAACACTTTGTCATTCTCATTTCATCTAACCCTCATCCCCACCATTTTCACTGTTGGGGTACTTTAAAGCCTGTCTCAGGTATACCATTTCACTCCAACACTTTTGTATGTTTCTCTAGTAGATAAGGATTTAAAACAGAAACAAAATGTATCGAGGTTACTATGGTAGGCGCCTATGGGTGGAGGGTGCTCAATCTCAGATTCGCCTTTGGGAAGCTGACTCCCTCCCCAGTTCAACCTTTTTTCGGTCAGGGCCAAGGGGTGTGAAGCCGCTGCCGGGATCTCCTGTGTCCAATGGTTGCTTAGGGAGTGTCTGTGAGAACTCCCTCCCCAACTGGGATCTTCAGGAAGGGCCTTGGGGAGTCCAGCTGGCAGAACAGCTAGAGCCCCAGCAGGCAGCATGCGTTGGCAAGCCCCAGAGTCTTGAGATGATTCTGTTCTTTTCCTGCCAGGGGGAGCACTTGGCAGGGGCTGGGCAGGGCCCTTGGTAGTCTTGGGAAATGGGAGTTACAGGGTGAAAGAGTTGATACCAAATACTATCTTTGCTCAAATCCGGGCCTCCGGCCACACTTTCTAATTCATAATGGAATTGGGCTGATTGAGACATTGCCTGTGGCAAATGGTTTCTTACGTGGGTCTTAGATAAGCCCTATCTATAATAGAGATTTTATAGATGCTGACACCAACCATGTTCCTGGCATGTGTCTGGCACTGGGCACCCTTGTGGAGGTCACAGAAGACAGGACATGCACTGTTGTATGTTCGTCCTAATGAGTGTGTGAGAACAATGGGGACATGTGCTCCAAAGGAATGTGACAAACTGGATGTGGACTAGGGTGAGGGAAGGTTTTGCTGTGGACATGGTCTGGAGGAAGCTTGGAGGAATGAGCTGGGTTAAAAGGGAAGCAGGGCAGGCAGCTGGGTGAGCCTGAGTTAGGGTCAGCGTGCCGAGAGCCTGGGGTCGGGGCACTGGATTCTGGAGCCCAGAGCAGTGGAACGACGAGTAGGCTGGAGCTGGTGAGAGGACTGGTCTTTATGTGATGACAATGATGATATGGAGGACAATGTGCTGAGCTGAGCACCTCGCATGTGCTAACCTATATACTCCTCACAACCCCCCTATTCCATGGGCTGCAGTGGATTATCCTCATCGGTCAGTGGGGACCGGGTACAGAGCTGCTACGCAACCTTGCCCCAGTCACCCAGCCAGTGAGCTACACGCCCCTCAGGTGGGATCTGGAGGTGATGCCTCTCAATGTCATGCTCAACCACCATTAAAGGGGTTTAAGCTGAGAAGGATATAAAAAGAAGGTTTTTAAATTATTAAACACCCCTCTGGTTGCTGAGTGGAGTGGACTGGGGGACGAGGGAGCTGGGAGACCGGTCAGGAGGCCCCTGAAGGGGCCTGGGTGAAAGGTGAGGGGACTTGCAGCCGGGCTAAGGCCATAGCGGTGGCCAGTAGCAGGAGGCACTGAGGGCTCTGGGAGGGGTGGAACGGGTGGGACTTGGTGGTGGATCACCACGGAAAGTGGAGAGGGAGGGGTCAGGGCTGGTTCCTCGTCATCTGGCACAACCATGAACCCTTCTGCTGCGCTCCACAGCACGAGGTGTTGAGTGGGGAGGATGAGCTGACCTGGAAGAGGGCATCCAGCGGAGGCTGGTAGAGAAGAGAACTAGCTGGGACCCCACGCTCCATGAGGCAGGGCTGGGTTACCTTGTCTCTACAAGCATCTCAGTCAGTGAGTTTCACCCGGTGTGCCGCAAGAATTTTTAAAACGCACAGTATGTCATTCTTTAGCCAGGAGCACTGACCTCTTTTCCCTTAGGTTGTCAAATTAAAAACAAAAACCAGTCAACACAACAATAGCTGTCCAGTTTGAATGAATCAAAATTATACCTATTTTTTTGGTCAGATCGGCAAAAAACATATGTTTTGGTGTGCTGCAGAATTTCAGTCATTAGTTTTATGTGTGCCCTGAGATGAAAAAGGTTGAAAATTGCTGATCTAAATGATTGGCATGTAGTAAAGTTTGCCAAATTAATGGGGAAATGACAAAAAAAAATCTATATATGCTAAATGCAGCAGCCAAGTGACTTGGATGAAGCACTCAGCCTTCCTACGTTAAAACCGCCACCTGCCCTGCGTGCAGCCGGCTCCGGGCTGTTCTGGTTCTGAAACACCACGCGGCCAGGGATGTGCCGGTCAGCGTGCAGGCTCATGACAGCCGGTGGTTAGCTTCTCAGAAAGCTTGAGAGCTGATTGTTAAACACAGTCATTGTTAAACATTAAATTGCTACTTACTGCGAACCTCCCTCCAACTCCTCATTCAGTGACATTGCTGGTTGCTTGAAATCGGCTCTGGTGGGGATATTCACATGATGGAACCCAGCAGACGCTCTAAATCAAGGGCTGATTTAGCTCTGTTTCTTGTTTCAAGTCCAGACTCCAGACTTAAGAAAGTGACAGAGGCAATGTTAATAATATGGGTTAAGTGGAAAAGTATCTCATGACATCGTGAAGAGCGCCAAAAACATGAGGAAATTTTCTTCCAGCATTTGAAAATTGTTATCCAATGTAGTGAAGAAATCGCTCATGTTATTAACGTGTGGGTAGAGTTCTGATGATTCACTGTGAACACGCGTCTTTGTTGTTTTACTTCTTTCTTGCTCATAAATGTAAATAAAAATTTCAGCCAATGTTTATGTCAGAGCTACACCCATTTGTCAACTGTAACCACTGGCTGGTTATGGATATGTGCATTTGGGCAAAAATCAAAGAAAATATTCCGTCATAATAGTATTGTATATTTTATTACTTGACATTGTGTGCTACACATCCCTTATGTCATTACAATGTGTAATGCTTATGTGTACGGATTTGTGCATTCGGGATTTGGTTTGTTCCCGGAGAGCTGGTTGTTAAAACACATACTTACCAGCGCGCCACTGCATTCAACGCTTTGCTGAAAGTATACTTTTCAGGACAAGGGAGAAGGAGAAGACAGTGCCCACACCAGAGAGCACTGTGTGGGCCGAGGAGGGATAATCGCACGTATGACGGGCTGAGTTACATCCCTCCATCCATCCGTGGGCGTGCAGAGAAGTCAGAGCTTCCGTGGCGTCACCACTTACATTTTCTCCTTCCTGCCTTCTGTGGGGAGCATGGCTTGCGGGCCCTTGCAAGTTCGCTGACTGGATCAGCATAGTAGTAGGTGCTCCCTGAATTTCTGACACTGTGTGTTGCTAAGCTCTGCCAGAGGTGCTGGTCACTAGCGCTCTCCATCCACAACCGCCGCCACCCCCTGTTCCGCCCCCCACTCCTGTGGGACTCAATCCATTTTCTTCCTCAGGATGGTATTATTATTTAGAGGTGGGAGAATTCTTAAACATTTCAAAAACAGGTGACTTGGTAACTAACAGCACAGCCCTGTTAGGGGTGAGCCCATTGCCCTGAACTAACCTCTGTGGACGAAGAGAGTCGCTCTGCCCACTCTGCCGCGGAAAATGTGAAGCTTTCGAGAACACGCCATGAGCTGCAGGGACTGTTTTTGTGTTCCTTAGGGGCATACTAAGGCAGTAAAATGAAAATGAGGTTTGTGATAAAATGTTATTGTAACTAGAATATGATCTACAGAGTCTTTCCTAATTATCTTGCTCACATTACTTCTAGCGGCTCCTGGAGTGTCTCCCCTTGCGATTCCTTCGGAATGTGCGCAGTTCAGCGTGCCCTTTTCATTTTTGCAAAGTCAAAGTAGAAACTGGAGCGTCGTGCACGTGTTCTGGAGAGCATTGGCTTCTTCTTTTGCATTTAAAGGTATAACTGTGCAATTGTAAGACATTCTTACTTATGTCAATTAATTTATTGTTCATGGGGGGTAGGTTGGTTTCATTCTTATGATGATAGAATTCAGGGAAATTGGAAATTGGTTTACTTAAACTAAGAGGCTGAATATGCAATACAAGTGGACAATGGACAGGCCATATATAAGCACCCTGACCTGCAATCTACTGTCACCTGCCCAGGGAGCCAGCCTAAGTCAGACTTATGGGAAGTCAGACCGCCATCTCTTCCAGCAATCCAGGAAGTCAAACAATACCCTTTGTAACAACTGGCCTCGAATGGCCAGACTTGATTAAAAACTGACAGCTTCTTTAATTTCCGTCCCCACTTCAAACTTACAACCAACTGAAGAAAGCCCAATATACACCCCTAACTGACCCTGGGGCTGTCCTGCCTCTAATTAGCGCCTCCGGCTTCCACGCCCACAGCCCCCATCAGGGCGCAGTTGGGCCCTCTCCTCTGCCTGCCTTTGAGTCTCTGCCAAACCCAAGCGATGGTGGTTGACTCTCTTGCTACAGCAACCTCTGACTTAAACAGCCTTCGTTTGTCCTTGTTTGGTCGGTCTCTGTTTATTGCTACAAAAGTAAAGCAAAAACGTACCTCCAGATCACCCTGAGGCAGCCCTGACCCCTGATGCCCTGGAAGAAATGGGCACAATTTAGTGTCTTTCTAGTGGTGACTTTCGGGCTGTCAGCATTGAGCCTCTCCCAGGGAGGTTTCCCAGAAGCTGGGACATCTCCCCCGAAAACAGTGAGGCCTGGTTCCCCTTCCATTTAGGCATCTCCACTGGAGAGCAGGTGTTGCCCTGCATTTGGGCGTCCCCAGGTGGCTGCCAGCTTTTAGGAACTACCAGGGGACATTACTTGCTATCCAACTTTCAGGCCAGATGAACATCTCAGCCTTTGGCTCTTCGTTTTCGGCAAATGGAGTGGCAAGTCTTTTAAAGAGTTCAGAAGAGACACTGACTTTTGCAAATCGTCTACCCAGCCAGAGGGAGTTCTATTCAGGGCCACATTTCTGGACATGAACTCCCAGACTGAGAGCACAGGCCTCAGCGTGGCGCCTGGTGTAACCCGCTGGTTTCACCCCAGATGAATGCTTCGTTGACCTTCTCTAAACTGAGTAAAAGATACCGTCCAGGGTCCCCAATTAAATGGGAGGCAGAAATCACCATGTATTACTTAGGAACCTAAGCTGAGCGAGGTCAGAATGAGTCCGTTCTCAACCTCAGTTGTCTCAGGGAAAGACTGTATTTGCATGAGTTCGAATTGCAAATTGAACAAGCTGAATATCTGCATCTTGGTCAAGGACAAGAACTCAATTCTGCTTCAATGGGCTCTGCCTTGTGAGAAAGTACAATGTAGAATCAACACAACTTTTCACCTTTGCACTCAGCAAACATACCTCAGATTACAGCGAGGGTCTCTGGCCTACTCGAGCAAAGCAAAACAATAGGCTGTTTTTATTCTAGCAGAAGAGGGAGGAAATAGGCGGTTTTAGGTTTTCAGTGATTTCTTCCCCTTGGAAGTCATCACGCACAACACGTTAGCACCCGAAGCTTCTGGAAAATACTACGGTAAAAGAAACCTGTTTTACTTCAATCAGTGTGCACAGTTACCAGGAAGTATGGAGTATTCCTTGGGAAATACTTAGTGTAACCTCTTCATTTTCCAGCTGAGCAAAAAGAAGCCCAGAGATGGAGGTTGTGCAACCTTGGTGACAGATGCAGGGTAAGCTCCCCTGATCTCCTGGCTTTCGGAGCAGGAGTCTTCACACGGCACCAGGCCACCTCTGCACAACCCGCTGGCCAGTGCCATATCCAGCCAGGCCTTCTCACTGGTCTAGAGCCCTTTTCATAGTTAGTGTGGTACTGTCACGACTCATCGGAGAAGTGGTCCAGCCTTTCCCAAGGGCTTCCCAGGCAAGTTCGGCCTCAGTTATAACTCTGCCCTCCAATGCGCACATAGGCAGGTTAACCGTGTTTAGCATTCTGTTTGTTAAGGAGACGTACTTTCGAAGTTTTTAATAAAATCTAAATTGCTTCCAAGAAAAATGCCTGGGTGTGCATGCACAAAACCTGCTGGCTTGTCCCCATCACCCCAACCTGCCTCCTTGGGGTTCCAAAGATGGATGGCACAGAGCACCTCTCAGCAGAGATGCCAGGCATCGCCAGGTGTCAGGTCTGAGCAGGGGTTGAGGCTTCGGGGCCCAGGCCCGGGCAGAGGGCAGGAGGCCTGGAGAGCCACAGAGTACAGGGCAACCTGAAGACCTCTGTGCAGGGTGGCTGGGCCAGGCCTCTGTCTGTCATCTCGGGCAGCTCTCTGCCCTGTCCATGGCGGAGGCTTGAAAATTGGACGCTTTCGCTCCCTTAGGGAGGTGGCGGGTGTGGAAAACTCTAGGGGTATTGTCGTCTCTAGTTCTCTTTGACCAGAGTCCTTGCCAACCACTCCGTTGGTGATCTCCCATCCCCCGTGCACCCCCGCCCCCGCCACAGGTCCAGGTGGGTCTGCTGGCTGGCAGCTCAGGCTCTCTGGTGAAACGTCAGCGGTCCTGAAGAGCAGCTTTGCTTCTCTGGATTTTGACTCAACTGTTTCTGTTCCCTTCCAAGACATCCAAGCCAGGGCTCTGGCTGCCAGGAGAAAGGCTGAGAGCAAATGTCCAGGCCAGCTCTGAGGTCTGGCCCTGGGCACTGCTAGGGAGTGGTTTTCCTGGACGGCGTTTCTACGGAGAGAGGCTGGCTTCCACTCCCAGGGCACAGTGCTTGTTC
Organism: Mormoops blainvillei; assembly: GCA_004026545.1. Lineage (NCBI taxonomy): Eukaryota > Metazoa > Chordata > Mammalia > Chiroptera > Mormoopidae > Mormoops > Mormoops blainvillei. Next base: position 226,664 of record PVJD01001265.1, on the reverse strand, counting down.
TGTCATTTATGAAGTTCCACAGGAGCCCCTTTCAAACAGGAGCTGTGGTTTGGTGGCTCTGAGATGCACTCCTGGCTCTTCCAACACTGCCTGGCTTGGGGCAAGGTCACGTAGGATTTCCTCCCTCCTATTTCCCCACCTCTACACTGGGACCAGACCTTCCCCCATGGGGCCTGTGAGGAGAGGCTTTACATCACGAGGGGCACTTTCCGACAGGGTTGCTGACGTGCTTTTATTACAGGGCTGGGGTCATTTTTACCAATTTTTTTTTTTTTTTTGGATACTACATATAAACCATACAGTTGTGCACCACTTAAGACGACTTTAGCTAATTATGTTTTTAGCCGCGTCGCTATAGAGTACTGAGGGGAAAGTAGTGTCAGGTTCCCTGCAAAAGTCTGTTGGTACAAATACACTCATCTCCAGCTGGTTTATAAAACATTATTGTTTTCAAATCCAAGTTTACCAGCCCTTTATTCCACATACAGAAATCACTTTTTCAGGCAGCATCTTGAAACCCATGCAGGGAAAACAACGTTAAGAAATGAGAGGCTGGGTTGTGCCAGCACCCCGTGTGGTTGTCACCACCCAGGGTAGGAGGGCAGGGCTGCTGCAAGGAGCCTGGGGATGCGGCGTCAGCCTTACCTCCCCTGGTCACCTGCAAGCAAGCGAGCCTGCCCTGTGTGCTCCACGCCCGGAACCCAGCGGGTCCTTGGAATGTGACCTTCCCAAGTGGCTGGTGTGGTCTGGTCTGAGGCTTTGCTGGGAGAGGTTTGTGGAGAAACTTGGCCAATCCCCTCAGAAGTCTGCACTCACTCTGCCTCAGCCTCCCAGGAGTCCAGCACCCACTGGAGGTGAGGGTGCTGGGAAAGACAAAGTGTGTAAGTTCATCCCATGAGAGAAGCCCTGGAAGCCAGGGGAGACACACAGGGGTGCAGCCCATGACAGCGGGAGGGCTAAGATCTGGGGCCATCAACTGGGGAGGTGATTTGAATGGAATGAATGGAGACTGTCTCTTCCTGTCAGAGGACTGTTTTCTCTCAGGATCAAAAAGAGAGAATTTTTGATCGGTCAGAATCTCAGGGCAGAAGAGCTTCCTGCAGTCAAGTCATTGCAGATGCTGGAGGGAAGCAGGATGCCCGGGGCTCAGCTGGGAGTGCCTGCGGTGGAGGGGACTCACAAGCAGAAGCAAATGGCTGGAAGACACTCCTTCCAGGAGAGCATTACGCATTTGAGTCCCAAGTATTGTGGCGACCCGGCTGCTTGCCCATTTACCAGGGACAGAGAGGAAATAAAGTAGTGGTGAAGTCCAGACTTCTGTCCTACCAGCTTGGTAAGAGCAAGGCTTCAAATGATTCTCCTTTAATAACAGGGACTGCACCCACAACAGGGTTAAAGTGCGAGATTTGATAGATGGTTCATACAAAACCCGCAAGGTGGTGCCTGGGGAGGTAGAAACACTGAGGGAACTCATGGGAAAGGAGAAACAGACCATTCAAATGAGCCGGAGGCCAACCCAAAAGGAGACACGGTGACCCTTAGTTCCCTGTGCACAGTGGGAAGTGGTGTCAGGAGAAGACACCACTTCCCCTACGTTTTGGAAACGTAGTCCAGTCTTTTGGAAAAGAGTGGAAACAGCAAGCCAAAGACTGACTCCCTCCCCCTGCCCACCACCCCTAATGGTTGAAGGTGGTGGAAGGTGGCTGGTATAACTGAAAGACGCAACTTGGTTAGCAGTTTGAGACACTGCCTTGCGCCAGCCCTTATCATCCACAGTCCCCACCTGGCCCCTTGTCTTTTGGGCAGGTGAGGGAGCTACAGTTGTACATGCGGGAAAATGGGCTCAGAAAAGATCTGGCACAGAACAAGAGCAGGAAACCCAGAGAAAGGAAAGCACAAGGGACGAGATGTAGCTGCTTCCCAACCTGACGCCCAGTTTCCTGCTGGGGTCTGCTGTTCTACGCTGGTACACCTTCTATATTTGAAGCATCATTCTAACAGGAGCTTTAAGCAAATTCAGGAAACGAGCCTCTAGTTCACGTGGATGGTTTGTCTTTCATGAATCGGGCAACTGCTTCTAAGATACGCAGAGAAACAAACCCGCAGACTGGCTCCTGCGTGGGTGACAGGCCGGGGGCCACATGCCCATTCTCCTGACAGCCCAGAGCTGGTGCTCCCAGATGCAGGGAGGACGAGCTCGCCTGCTGGCCGGCCAGGGTGACCCGCCTGGATGCTGCCTTTCTCCGGAGATGACTAAGCGTAAACTTGCGGCTCATTACAGGCAAATATCATTATGCAACACCGGAGTGAGAAGCTGGGAATAAACTAGGTCTGTTCATTAATGTGACCCAGAAATCTTGGATTTTATTTCTGATCATTTGTCTCTGGGATCCAGAAATCACCTCAACATCTCTCTGCTTCAATTTTCTCCTGAAAGGAAAGGAAGGCCAAAGGTACCCGCTCCATTATGGGCCTTGGAGGTTTAGCGGTGCACTCTTGGAAAATTGTAATGCATTCTCCACGAGGCAGTCATTTCTCTCCTACAATGAGTTTCTGGGGTGAGGGTACAAGAGCTACACTGATTCTCTGGGCACTACCAGGACAAAGAACACTGAACACTAGAATAAAAAGAGCATGCACCCTTTTCAAAATAAGTTTGTAGAAAGGAAGGGATTTGCTAAGTTTTCTTACCAGGGCTTTAAATAAACAAATCTCTTCTGGAGATGCCGACTCTCAGTGAATGAATGGCCCCAAAACTGATCATGGGCTGGTGGGGACAGTGATCCCTGACACGGGTCCTCAGTAGAGACCCAGGCCCGCCTGCTAAAGCTTTGGTCCCTTGTTTTTTGGGGGAGAGGGAAAGTAGGGGTGTATTTTCCACCAGGTTTACACTCGCTACCTGGTTTAAATGATAAAGATATAATGAATATTGACTTGGAAGTTCAAACTTTCATAATAAAAGATATGTTTCGATTCTTATACAAAATTCAGGTCAGCCTTGTATGACTGCTACTATTTAAAGCACAGATTTTCAGCCCTGATTATTTAAAAAATTAATGCATGCTTAGAATTTAAGAGTTGACAGTGGTTTGTAGTTCTGTCTCCTAAAGCTGAGTGACTGCATGTCCATTTTTATCCCTGAGAAAAGCAAGGGGGTAGTTCTGTAAAGGTGCATGAGTACCAGTGTTTGCAGCCTCCCATGACCCTGACCCCAACTCCCACCCCTGGGCAGAGTGAGGAGGGGCACTAAGACTCATTAGTAATCACAACCATTAACAGTTATATTAGCACTGACAGAATGGCTCAAAACCCGGTTTTAGTAGGTGTCCTACAAAGCAGCAAAGAAGGTGTCAGTGTATTCGGCACCTCTGATTTTGTAGGTTCTAGAACAGCTGCGTCCTGGTAGGGTGGTGCTCCTTTACAAAAGCACAGGAAAACAAGCACAGGCCCAGACCAACTCATCAGGAAGAGGGCCCAACCCCTGACCTCTCAAAAAGAGTGACAGTGGTAAGAATCTCAAGGTGTCAGCCACTGGCAGTAACCCGGGGATCAAGAGGCAATTGGAGGGCAGGTCATGCCAATGGAGACTGGCGATTTCTGCACACAAGCAATCAGATTTTTTTTTTTTGATCTGCAAAATTTTATTAAGCAATAGCTGGACAATTCTTACAACTTCAAATCATCAAGAAAAAAAATAAGGAGATTAATCATCTCAATAATAAAGACAAAATAACTTGGACAAATCACACCATGTTAAATGCAAACCATGAATGCCTTCTAGAACACCTCCCTCACAATCTAACACACAAAATACATAAGGAGAGAGGCAGATCAGGGGGAGCTCATTAGAATGCAACTGGAAACCTCAACAGATCCTGCTTGGAAAGGAAAACAAAGCAGAACAGTGCACTGAAAACAAACAAGCCAGCATGAGAGGAACGGAGATGCCCCGAGCAGCGCGCCATTCCCAAGGTCTGGACGAGAACGTGCTGGTGGTCTGGTTTGGTCTGGGACCTGTGCACCTGCATTGTGCACTTACAGTTTAAAAAAAAAAAAAAAAGGAGAAATTAATTGCCAGTAGTAATTAACTCAGAAATTATGTCCAAATTTACAGTACCAAAATAATGCATTTATAAACAAATGCAAAAACAATACCCCTTTGGTAAATAACAGTGCCTTTTTCAGTCAAATGCATCACCCATGCTTTTCTACAACACAAAAGAAAAAATTTTTATCTACAATAAACGAGATCTTAGAACCCTCCCCCTCCCCTTTAAAAGAACTTGTAAACAGAAAATATAGGTACAAGAAAAGTTACAAGAAAATTGCACAAAGCCGAAGAAATGAAAACAAAATAAGCCACAACCCTTTAGAGTTTTATCAGCTGGAGATAGAAAATACACAAATAATGAAGTTTTGAGTTGTGTGCTAGTACAAAATCTCAGGAACTCAAACATTTTTGGACATATTTTGTCTCAACTGTGTTCACAACCACTGACTTGGCCAAGTGATAGAGGACCCGCAAAAGGACACACGGGCCCCTTTCCCAGAAGCCTGTACTTGAAGACGGTCTAGCCCCACAGCACACACTCAAGCATCCGAGGCTGCCTAGGCCTACACTCCTTTGTCTTTTGTCAATCCAATCTATGGTCTTTGGGGCGGGTGGTGACTTTAGGGCTGTTCCCAAGGGCAGCCACTGAGCAGGGTGCAATGCACCTGTAGGGAGGCTCCAATGTCTTATCTGGAATTGATGCTTTTGTTGAATTTTATGAAAACACAATTCCAGATGCATTTTTCTAGAGGTGAAACTTCTAAAGGTATTATTTTAAATGCCCTGATTTACAATCAGTAGATAGCTCACTGACACAGGAAAACAAACATTTTTCTACAAAAAGGCAATGTTTTGAAACGTACCTTCCGAATGTGTAAAGTGGAGGGGGGAAGCAGTCGCATTTTTGGCTCTCAGGTTGTTAGAACTGCACAGGAGTTCAGAAACTGTCCAGGTTGCCCCTTTCATTTCATAGGTGGACAGAGAGAGGCCCAAGGTGGCCCTCCAACTCTGTGGGGGAGCAAGCTCCATTCTGGGTCTCCTTTCTGCTCTGACGACAGGATGAACGTGCATGTTTTTGTATATCCTCGTGGGGCACTTGACAAGGGAACAATACTAACCTGCACGACCCTGACTTGTACTGCCATCAGAGCTTTGACATTTCGGCTTCCTTTTCACCGTTTTTTTCAGAATAGACATTCAGTGGATGAACTGTATATAAATCTGTGCCTTTGGTTTGACAACATTAGAGTTAAACTTAAAATTGGTTTTTATATTTGTCAATATACTGCTTCCCTCAAAAGGGCATGGAATTTTCATGTAGTTGACTGTTTACTGGGCTACCATTTTTAAATGTAGGGATTCAATGAGGCTTCTTAATATTCATAAACTGCTACTAATAAACACAAAGCATGTAGAGTTCTGCTGCTGAAAGTACTGACTTTAGTAGTACTTAACTGAGACTGACTGAATGAAAATGGTTTTTAAAATAAGTAAAGGCATCACCACTGTCTTAGAAGACAACACACTGCTGCAGGCATCTGTGTGAGGAATGTCGCTTCTGCAGTCGCCTGCTTCTGCAGTCACCTGCTCCTCCGGCCGGGGCGGCAGAGTCGGGGCGCTGCTCCCTCAGAGGTTCACCGCGTGCGCACATCCAAGAGGGAGGCCGCTGCGGTTGCGTGGGGAACCTGCTCGTGGGCAGTGGGCTAAGATTTTAGTAAGTTCAGTTAGTTAGTTGTTATAAATACTCATGTCCTCTTCACACGTGTCCTTGTAGTAGCACTAATTCCAAGGACTTCCCCCTGTATTTGCTCTTATTAAGAGAAGTTCTGAAAAGTACCCCTGGTCTGTATCGCTCAAAAACCAACCGGAATTTTAAAAACTGGAACTTATTACTAATAATTCTGTCTTTTGCTACTCTCATTCTAATAAGTCTTCTTTCATTTCATATCACCTTTTATTTTTAATTAAATATAAAAATTTCAAAATTAGGGAAAATATTTTTGGATATGTTATCTTGAAGAAATCTCCTTTGTATACAAATACCACAAAAAAGCAAAAAGCAAAAAAAGAAAAAAAAAGAATTAACAGAAAAAAGTTTCCCAATTAGAAAAGGTTATAGTCTATGGGGGAAAAAACCCCCCAAAAATCAGCCCTATCCTACCCTCTTTATTTCTTGCAGCAAAATATACTACTACCAAGTAAGTTGTTACAAAGCAAACCATTTTTCTAAATAAATAATAACATGGGCATAACTCACCAGTACATAGTAACAAAGTAATTACTAAGAACACTATTAAAGCAAGATAAATAATTTTCTTAGACAATAAAAGAGAATTGCATTTAAATTATTTTAGAAATAGGCTATAACCATATTGCACAGCTAATAGTAACCACTGAAACATCATTTCAAACTACAAAAACTCACATAAAAGAATTATTTAAATCTGAATACATTACTACATTCTTTTTGGAAGAATTTACCCACCAAAGAATCAGGTTCACTATTTTGAAATGTAAGACGGGAAGCTCTGGCACCAGCCGGGCGATGTCCCCACCCTATTTAAAAGCCTCATCTATGTTTCTTTGGGGGTTAGAGAGAATGGTGGGTGATGGGTGCCATCCTGCTCTGGGAAAGGAATGAGACAGTTTCTTTTCTAATTTTTAAACCAGAACAGGGAGTTTAAAAATATTTTATAGTCAAAGCAGGGAATTAGAAACATTTTTTGAAAATGATTTTCTGTAGTATTTTCCACTTTTCTGTTTTCAAACAAAATCCAAACTTAGGATAGTTCTTGTGCTCCTGCCCTAAACAACATCACAGACACGAACAACTGAGAATGAGGAACTGGGTCTTATCACCAGGGCTGAACACTGCCCGAGGTGTCCCCTGAGGACTGGAGTGAGGTGGGAAAAAGATAATCTCAGCGGATTTTTTGCAATTAACACAGTAGTCAGCCAACTACCTTAAATACTATAATTTTAACCTTGCTGTCCCAGTGGTTCAACTCCTTAGTAAACAGTCTACACAGTTAGTGACTTTTTTCCTAGGGAAGATTGTGAGACTTCTGTCAAAGAGTTGGTTATAACTCTATCTCTTCATACCCTGGCAAATGCTTAAGATTTTTTGTTTACATTTCTAATGTGTTGAAAAACATTTCTAGTTAATTGAACTGTAATGTAGCTGAGAAGAAGAAAGGAGTGCTTTCAAATCAGTGTTTTTAGAAGAAGTGTAGAACAGTGCTGTCTAATGGGAAGAACAATGTTTACAGTCACATTTCCAGATCCAACAATAAAAGGGAAGAGGGAATAAACATTACTTCTCAGCAAGCGGGCACCCAGTGACTCGCCATGGCTCTCGTTGAGAAAACCACTGCGCCCACCACATGCTGGGACTGGTCCACGTTTGTCTCCTACCTTCTCCAGTCAAATGTACTAAACCTGGAATTTTGATGTGTTATAAAACTAGTGGAGTCTTCAATGTAAACATCCTCCAGAGAGGAGCATAGCCCTTGTACGATTTCAAGTCACCCTACGTACATCACTCCCGTGTGCGTGTGCGGGAGTTTCTCCCTCACCTATCATCCCTTCCCCCACAGCATCGGGAGCACAGCATGTTCAGACCTGGTAATAGCACCCCCATAAAAAGCCTACTTTTATTAGTCAAACAGTGCATTTGCCAAAATACTTTTCATTAACCAAGTCACCTTTGGGGGAGTGACATAATATGTGTGAATTAAATGTTGTCCCCCCAAGAGAACTTGTACCTTCAGAATTTTTGGTTGTGTTTCTTAAAAAGTTTTTTGTTTTTACACTAGTGATGTTGTGGAGAATGAAAAGAATGCATATCCTTATGTTTAAAAGAATAGCAAGCTATAAGGCAGTCTGTCTTCCTGCTGAAGGGCCCCTCGTCCATAGCTGACATAAGCAAACCCAGTGGAATATTACCACAAGCAATCACATTTCTAAAAAAAACACCAGGTGGCTGGCACCTTTGCTTCCACATACCACTCTCCTGTATTCCATTTTGTTTGATTAAAAAGAAAGAAGAAAGACAATAAAGAATAATATAAGCCCAAACAAATGACAATGCTAAAGGTCAGTGCCCTCCCCTGGGCCTGACAGACTTTTCCAGTTTGCTTAAGTCGTCTGGTCCCCCAGGCACCCAGGCCCCAGGTGGGCTCCTGTAGCATCTGCAATCACGCCTCTCTGAACAGGGTCTTTTGTCTCCTTCTGCTCCCCCAGCCAGTCTCTTCATTTGAGGCGCTGAGTTACGTTGGCCAGGGCAACTGCGAAGGCCTGCACGGCTGAAAAGGGGTACTGGAAGTCCAGAATGTACGCATTGCCGTCGATCCTTCCAAACTGCATCACCTGAGGAGGGGGTGGGGATTGAAGCAAAGACATTAAATAAAGGACAGCAAGATGGGACAGGGTAACCAGGTCTGAGCAGCTCCTGAAAGAGGCAGGCAGCACAGTGTATGAGATGCTTCTGCCACGCAAAGTGACTGTGGTAAGGCTTCTATATCTGATTACGAGTTTGTCAGAAACAAAGAATAGGAGATCATGTTAAACACCACAGTGGGAAAGACAGTGAGCAAAACTCAGAGTGTGGGAAGCTCCGCAAGTCAAATGAAGGGGTTTCCTCACCAAGGAAAAAGTCAAGAAAGCAGAAAGAAGAATCTATAGATGAAAGAGGCTTAGGAGAAATATCACTTGTCATCGTCAAATGTTACTGCTCAGAGAGAGACAAAATCCAGCACACCTCCGCCCCACTGTGTTCGCCTCTCGCGCTGCTTTCCTCCGTCATTTCAGTACTTACAGGGATCATTAGATAACTGCAACAGTATATTACATATATTTATTTGTGATCTTCCTTCCAGTTTAAAAACACTTTAAAATTGATTTTTAGACAGAGAGAGGAAGGGAGGGAAAGGGAAACACTGATGTGAGAGAGAAACATTAATTGGTTGCCTCTCATTCATGCTCCAACTGGGGACCAAACCTGCAACGTAGGTGTGTGCCCTGACCTGGAATCAAACTAGTAACCTTTTGGTGTACAGAATAATGCTCCAGCCAACCGAGCCATGGGCCAGGGTTACCACAAATATTTAACTCAGCTGCTGTAGGGTAAAAGCAGCCACAGGGACTATGTAAGGGGATGGGTGTGGCTGTGTCACAACAGAACCAGATAAAAAGAGCTGCCCAGCTCACAGGCCATAGTTTGCTGACTCCTTGCTCAGAAGATTGCCAGGCATATAGCAGATGCTCAGTAAATATTTGTTGTGTGAATTTATGAAAATGAGGTTTAAATATGAGAGGTAAAGGGAATTCCCAGGACAATGGAGACGGGTAGTCCCAGAACAACAGCTCTGCAGCAGGGCTATAGCAAGCGACTGGGTCAGAGGGAGAACTGACATATCATCTGCTATGTTTAACTTTACCAAGAGGAGACTGACATCCTACCACAGAACTGGGTGATAACTTAACAATAAATACACAGGGAAGTAAGCAACCAAACACAACTGGGTGATCATTATGTCTTTGGGGTCGGGGGGAAGCTATACAATTAAAAAAAGAATATAATTGAACCTTACTACTTGGCTCAGCTATGTAACATATTTACTGGCACAAGGTAACCGATGACTACCGATTTAACTAAGAACTGAAAGGGGAGTAAGAGTTCACACCCATGGCAACACCAATTGGCCTGGCCCCATCTAAGAGGGTAAGTTGTTTTCCACATTTCCCAGGTGGCCTCTGGAAAATGCTCCTCAAAGCCCAAAGCATTGAGACCCTTCACATGGTTTGAAAAACCCAAAGAGACCTGCTGAGACCAGGAAGCCACGATTCTGGCCAGGCCCTGGGATGCCCTTACCTGCCGCCCCTCCAGCTCGATCTGGAAGTTCTTGGCCGACTCTTGGGTCACACGCCCCCCAAAGTCCAGCTGGTACACCTGGGTGGCTTCGTTCCAGAGAGGCTGCTTGTTGGCCATGACGTACACGAAGCCCTGGCTGCCCAGCCGCCCGTCCTCCCTCTCGCTGGCTTTCCGGCACTTGAGCTCCTCCAGCTCGCTGGCTGTCCGCAGGCTCCTCTTGCTCTTCCAGCCCTTCTTGCTGCCCTGGCTCTGGTTCATCAGCTCGTCCCCACTGATGAACAGCTCGGGCTCACTCTCCGAGCTGTCCTGGAACTCGTTCGTCTTATTCAACTTCTTCGACTTCAGCTGGTCTTTCTGACTCTTCACTTTCTTCTTCTCTCTCCCCAGGCGGGGGCTGGAGATCAGGGAATTAAAGTCACTCAAAGTCCGAGCCTCCTTCTTCACCTTGCCCTCAGTGATAGCCTGAACGTTTCCTTCCTCTGCTCGGCTGTCCAGGCGCTTCCGGTTCTTCTTTCCAAATTTCTCTGTCCGCTGGGGAACTGGGCTTTCCGTCAGGGAGAGAACCTCCTGGAAATTGTCTGCAGTCTCTACCATCACCTCTGTACCCAGGTGGCTCTGGAGGTCAGGAGGCGGTGGGGACACCAGGGGCTTCTCCACAACCAAGTGTGCCTTGGGCGGGAGAGTGCCCTGGGGGTTCTGCATGGGTGGGCACGTGCTGTAGGAATTCCAGGGATGGAGGGCGATGGATGGCAGCTGTAAACTCGAGCACGTGCTGCTTCCGGGATACATGGGGGGCAAGGTGCAGTAGGACAGGTTGGGCGGGTAGGCCGGCTGCAGGACCACGGCTGGCTCCTGTTGTGCAAACTGTGTTGGGGACAGGGTGTCCTTTGGGGAGCAGGGAGCCTGCATTCCTGGCAAAGGAGGGTTGTTATAGCTTCCTGGATACGGCACTCCCATCCCATAGCCTGTTTGAAAAGTGGCAGTAGGGCTGGTGGGAGACTTAGGGGAGACAAAGGGCACTCGGGACACATCCAGGTGCTGGCTCTGACCTACCACCAGAGGGGGCAGTTTCAGGGGGTTGGGCACTCCAGTCTGTGCTGTCCTTTCCTGAGGCACCCAAATGTCCTCCCCCAGTAAGGAGTCCCACTGGTAAGGCGGTGGCCTTTTCACAGCCACAGCGGCTTCAGGCATCACAGGGTGCCTCAGGGGCTTCTCCAACGGACAGTGCTGGGCCAGCGCCTCGTCCTCAGTGAAGGCCGAGTTGACATAGTCCGTGCGCTCGCGGGGGCCGTCAGGTGGGCTCAGAAGGCTGTAGGACGACTGCGAGGCCAGCGGGGAGGTGCCGGCTGCATGCGCGCCCCCTGCGCCAGGCTCAGGTCGCCCTGCGGTACCGCCCCCACTACACTGGCTACAGGTGTAGAGGGCTGCCTGGGGCCGCACGGGGAACTGAGCTGTGCCCTTGGGCTTCACCGGGTGCTGCAAGGGTGGGTGCTGTGGCAGGGCCCTTGGGGGCTCAGCTGGCGCTGCAGCTTTGAGCACCGCCTCGCGGTTATTCCTGCGCAGCGTGGCGTGGATGAGACCGCTGTCCAGCCGCTGCGTGGCTACCCGGCCAGGGGCAAGTGTGCCGGCCAGGTCAGGATAGGGGGGTGGGTCTCCGGCGGGGATGGAGTAACGTGGGACCGTCAGGCGGTTCAGGGTCGCACTGGTGCAGGGCTGAGGCACCTTCTTCTCAGTGGCAGTGAGCCTCAAGGTAGCCGAGCTGCCTGGGCCAGGGAGCGTGTAGGTGTTCTGAGAGCACAGCATCCGTGTCCGAGGCCGGCACACCTCCTCCACGTTGCCGCTGCTGTCGAAGGTGGTGATCCTCTCATAGCCCAAGGGTGGCTGGTAATGCACTGCAGTGGGGTACAGTGAGAAGTCGCCTTTCTTCAAGCACACGTCCACTGTGGGTTGCGGGGGTGGCGGCGCTGCGGTGGTGGGGGCAGCAGGGATGGTTCCCGGGTAGGGGGGTGGGGGGTTCAACTTGGCCATCTGGACCTCCTGGGGGGCGCCGAATACCAGGGCATCCCCCTCGGCAGTCAGCTGTGTAGGCCGCAGCGCCTTGGTTGGCTTCTGCAGGTGCTCATGCTCACGGTCTCCGAGCTCCACCACCGACAGCTGGACTGCCCCTTGCGCGGGCGGCGGCAGGGGCAGCTGCGGGGGGTTCGGGACCAGACGGCCCATCTCTATGCCACCAAAGATCACCTGCCCAGGGTTGGAGTAGCGGTTAGAGACTGGGTATTGGGTGGCATTTTCACTTGCATGCTCAGCTGCCCCTACGGCTGTGGTCTGATTGGTCAGGACATCTAGCTGCACGTTCTGATTGGCCAGCAGGGACTGCACCAGCCCGATGCTCTGCGTGGGGGACATAGCTTGCGCAGAGCTGTGGATGGGCGCGATGGGGATGTTCACGGTACAAGGTGGGTTGTTCTCAGGCACGCCAGATGCTCCCGTCACTGGAAGAAAGTGAGAAAAACACGCTGCTTACAAAATAGTGCCACAAAACTGGGTCTGAATAAGCAATAGCTCTCAACTCATCCAGTCTTTTGCATGCAAAATGCCAATTGCTATAGACACAGAGATGCCTTTGCTTGGGGAAGAGTTGGACTGTTCACACAAGTTATATAAAGTTTCTCTAGTGTTTCTGGAAGGGCAACCTGCCATTGACCATTAGCTAAAGGCACTGTTAGGGTTTTTCAATGAATACACTTAAACCTTCTCAGTTTGGCACCAAGCGCTCAAACGGTACTGTGGCAGATACTTAATTGTTTAAAGACAGTTTTTACTCATGATATTCCGGGCAGGTTTATCCACCGTACTGGATCGGTCAATGTGGGATGTGCACATAGCAGACTGCATACTTGTATCTGATATTCCTATGTAAATGAAGTGCCTATAAACGGAATCATGTAAAATGGAGTAGAGAAACCAACAAAAAGAATCCTCAGCAAATCTGCACCTTAGGGGAAAGCTGATTTCCTAATTTATCTGCTTTTTAGCATTTCAAACAGTATGTAAGGCGGAGCCACACTGAATAAAACCCTAAATACATCCTGTGTGTGGCGGGAACTTAGCAGCAGGCACCTGAGCAGTGACCTGCACACCCTGGCGAGCGCTCAGAGCACCCGTCCTGTGCTGCTCTATCTCAAGTGCCCATCCAGCAACTTGCTCACCTGGGCCTGAGTGCTGAGTGGCAACCAGTACTGAGCAGGAAATAGGATTTAACAGGGTGATTATAAAGGCTGGCAGGCCTTTCACCAGAACTACAGAATGAAGCCAGCTGGTTCATCAAAAGCTAAGCCCCGCCCTAGTGCCTGAAGAGATGCCCCCCTCCCTGGGGTGCACTAGAGAGATGGGGCTCCCCCTTGGCTGCACGAGTTTGGGCCCTGTCTCCAGTTTTCCACTGTCCCTGTTCAGAACCCTCTTCCCGATGTTCTCTTGTCTGTATGGAATACTGCGGGCAGGCATCCTCCCTGCTGAAGGAGAATTTCTTTGCCATGTCACCAGCATTATAAGTCCTGAGACAAAATGTTCCCTCCTCTCCCTGGGACCACAGACAGGAACGGCAGCAGCAGTCACTGGTTGAACACTAGAGAGCAGGGAGGGCGTTCAGGGGACCATGTAAGAGAGACTTCCACTTCCAAGATTCCAAAACAGCAGGGGACCTGCTATAAAGCTCAGGTGGGCGGGGCTCCGCCCCACTGCAGGTTTCTGTGGTTGCAAACCTCTCACATTAGGACTGCGGTTGTCTAGAACACGGGTTCCACCTACGATGGCTCCTGTCAGGAAGCACAGGACAGATCATTTGACAGGTAAAAACTTGGGCTGAGGGAAGGTAAGCCACTCCCCCAAGCTCAGAGCCTAAATGGATGTGCATGTCCCTCCCTGTCCCATGGTGAGGACCACAGGCCCTCCGTTCAAGAACGACCAGATACAGGGGAGTGTAGGGTTCTTCTAGCTCAGAAGCTGGGGATTTTCAGAACCTGGCTTGGATATAAGTAGAGGAGTCTCTAGCATTTATAAAATTGAAGGTGAACTTTTTTGAGAATAGTTACATACAAGCAACTGGCAGACTAATTAGGAATCATTCTAATCTGTTAATCAAAATAGGATCCTTCACTAGAAATCACTATAGATATTTGAAAATCTGTAACCTGGGATTTAAAATATTTGTACCCGATTTTACATTTAACTCAGACCAGGCTTCTTTCTTTCACCAAGACATTCACTCCACGTTGGGAGGTGTTTAAACGTAGAGGTTTTCTGCCTGGAGACACCGGGCTCTGTGGGCACCACGGGATGAGGGCTAGCCCAGGGTCAACAAGACTGGGGTGCAGTTTTGACTTTACTGAGTCCTGATTAGTCCTTGAACTTCTCTGTACCTGTGCATGACTAAGAGGATTATTGTGAGGATACAACAAAATGGTACAAGTGCTCTGTGAACATGAGGCGTGCGGCCACCTTAGTCGCCCTTGCTCTGGTAGCTTCCTTCTACCCCAAACGACTGATGACATGTGACCTTTCTCCTGTGTCATGCCACCACGTCCACCAACCTGAGAAGCCACACCTTTCCCAAACAGAGGCAGCAGGCATGGACTGGCATGCTGCAATCCTGCTGGCCATCATCATGGAGACGAGGCCGCACCAGCTGACCTGAGAGCTGGACCCAGGCAACTGGAGGCTCCCCATCCCTGCCCCTGGAATGGGCTTTCTCTTTGTCCTTCCCACTCCCAGAAGCTACTGTAAGGATACAACCTTAAAGCAGAAATGTGGCTCTGAGACTATCTGGATGGTGTGTGACTGGCCCCAGTTAGGGCCTCACGTAAACTTTCCGGATTCTGGCAGTGGGTGCAGAAATCTGCCAGTCTTACAGCCGCGCAAGCCCAAATAAGCCTCATAAGTTCCTTTGTTCACTGAAACTGCCACCTACCCATCTGGAGTGGCTTGCTTCTTTCTTTGGTTTCTCCCTGCCATTTTCAGATTTCTTCTGGGAAGCTCCCAAAGAGGTTGTGAAGCAACAACCACTCTGTCCTCTGTCACAACCCGCTACAAGAGGGCTCATGACAAACTAGGCAATACATGTGAACACACCTGGTAAATCATCTTCATCCTCACTGAACACATTCGGGTTGAAGACAGGTAAGTTCACGTAGTCCATGGAAACCTTCCGAACCTCTGGGAGATAGATGGTCATCTGCCGCGGCTGGAGGTGCAGGAGGCTGGTTTTATAGATTACTGGTGGGAGAGGGGAGGATGGTCAGTAGAGACAGGAGGATGACAGCCACGGAGTCAACAGGATCACAGCAAGACAAAGGGGCAGCAGCTGTCCTGCCGTGAGAAGACAGGCCTGCACAGGCAGGGCCCAGTCCGAGGGAAGCTGACCACCTCTCCCTGGGCACACCTTGCCACCCCAGCCACAGTCTGGATTCAAGGACACCAAATTCTTGGACTAGCCCAGGCACTTTGCCAAAGGCTTGTCTGTTGAACCACACATTCAACATGTATATATTTTATACATATATAAAGCTTACTTGTAAACTAGAAGGATAATGTTGTGAAAACAGCTGTGGTAACCAGACTGCCAAGCTCAGGGCGAGCAGGGGCAACCAATGACCTGTTTGAGAGCAACTACGAGGTAAGGGGTGACGTGGATCAGGCAGAAATAAAATGCTGCCTCTATTCAGGACTAGGTTCTTGTCCTAATGACTTTCAATTTCAATTTCATAATCAGTATAGAGATTTGTCAAAAACTTCCACATGGTTTCTTTAAACACCAAGATGCAATCTGATTAACAGGGGCATTTAAGAGAAAACCCAGGTTGCAACTAAAATAATTAGAGGAGACAAAATAAGTTAAAAAATTAATGAATCGAATTTAAGTTTCACAGTAGGTTTAAATCAGGATGAAATCGCCTGTCAACTTTTATGTTCAATATTCTTTCTTGTGAGCTAAGTAGAAGTTCTCTTATTACTACTATTTTGTTTTGTTTTGTTTTGTTTTGTTTTGTTTTGTTTTGTTAAGATAAGCCAAATTCTATCTCCAGAGCTACCACCACTGATGGCCTGGCCACTAACTGCCAGCATTCCGGGGACAGAGTAGGCCCTGCCCAGTGTGGATCAGTTGGTTGGAGCATCATCCCTTAAACCAAAAGGCTGAGGGTTCAATTCCCAGTCAGGGCACATGCCTGGGTTGTGGGTTTGGTCCCCAGTTGGAGGGGTAGGGGGCAACTAATTGATGTTTCTCTCTCGCATCAGTGTTTTTTCCCCTCTCTCCTCTCTCTCTAAAAAGCAATGAAAAAATGTCCTTGGGGGAGGGTAAAAAAAAATCTCAAGAGGAATTAAAAAAATAACATCAGTTGTCTCCAGGGAAAAAAGGTAGGTGGTTGGGGGGTGAGAATGAGGGAGACTTTACTGTACTATACTCTTTTAAATCTTTTGAATTTATTCCATATTTTTAAAATTAAGAAATACAATGAATTAAAAATGAAAAAAATTACATGGTCCATATTTTAATTGCAAAAAACAAGTTATTTAGTATGTGAATAGCACTTACTTTTTAAATCCACTAGAGTGTCAAAGATTATTTAATAGGGTGCCGTATGTAATATGCTTTCCAGAATCCAAGACTTAATTTCCTTTCTTCAGTAGAATCAAGTGGAAAACTCTTTTAGTTTGACAAACGAGTGTTACAGCCAAAACGCCCTTTTTAAAAGGGTCGGTGATCAGGACAGAGATTCCCCTGCAGACCCCTCGCATGGGAGCAACGCAAGGCTCAGGGGCCCTGCAGGCGTTCTCATCTGGAAGCCCTTGTTGACTTACTTGTGGAGCTACCCAGCATCCAAGGAATAAGGGCAGAATGAAGAGACCCATTAAATCAATTCTCACCTCCATTCCTTTCTGCATCGTCTACTGGAGGCAGATGGCTAAGTGCTCAGCTTACCGATGTGGGGTACTCGTGCCACACATGCAGTGATCATTAGAATAAACTGTATGTATCAGTGGGGCACTGCCGAACAACTGAGGAATGGGCTTTGTGGTCATCAGTCTGCAGGTGGTTGAAAATATTCTAAGGTTTGTCTGCATTATGTACAGGGACAGTCTATTGTTATTTCCTAGGTCAGTTTTATGTTTTTTAAATTTTCTTTTTCTGTTAGCTAAGAAACCTCAAAATGGAGAATCCAAATGCAGCACTAGTAAGTCTCTGAAGAGGCAGATATAGCAATGGGTCTTTTTTAACATCTGATTTGCAAGAATAATTTATTTTGAAGGATCTGAATCTAAGAGTGTGTGAAACAATTCTTAGAGGCAGGTTCAGAATTTTTCAAAAACAGTTTCTAGTAGGTTACACAGAGCGCGTTCAGGATGGGGGCCACCAGCCACAGATGAGCTTGCCCGGCTAAGCTGGCTTTCCAGAGACACACGTGCATACGAAATGATTATGTGGCCTAGCAAGGCTGTAGGGACAACACAATTTCCAGGCGCACACAGGATGCGCCCCTCACGATGAAGGTGCATTGAAAAGGGCCTCCGGCCATTTCACACCATCTAGTCTTTGAGCAACCATGGTATGTCAGCCTTCTTGCTCCACCCACCTGGAGTACAGATGGGAATGCAAATCCTGGGTTCTGCCCAGTTTTGGACTCCCTTTGCTTCCATTTTCCTCACTGGCCCAAACTTCCATGGACAGGATATTTATTTGGTACCTAGAAATTATATCTATAAAGATTTGCCACTAAACTGTGCTCACAGTCAGCCAGCATTTTCTTATAGTCTAATGCTTTCTTCAGGAATTTCTTTTAACTCAAGAACCTAAAGACACTGGTACCAAAACCTGACGACAGTGAAAGCCCAGAAATCAAAATAACTGGAAACCTCTAAGAGGTCTGGTAGAGATTTCGGCTATTTCTGACATTTTTATACATTTGGGATGATATTTTTAATAAATGAAGGCACGACTGGCAAAAACAAAACAACAATTTGAGTGATTATTCTACTTTTTGAAGTCACAGTGGCTGGAGTCAAAGTTTGGAGGAAAGACATATGCTAATCTTTTGATGTCTATGAGCTCATTTTCTACTTTAGACCACTGAAGGTTAAAGTTGTTTTTTTCAATCTGAGTCCCAACTGGGACAGCAGGCAAAGAACACGACGTTTTACCTGCACCGAGGTTGGTTGGCAGGAAAGCAGCCAAGCCGACGATCTTAAATTTGGTTCCCCAGATATTAGACGTAACCTGAGCAAGATAGTTGTGCTGTGGGAGGAAAAAAGGAAAGAAACCTCAATATCTATTTCCATGTTTCCTATTAAATAAATATTTATTGCTTAAAAAGCCACAAGTGTTCACAGTTGGAAATGTACATTCCCTACTTCAGCCCACCACTTTGAAGACCAGAAGCTAACCGCAGCATGTCAGGCTCCCGCTTTTAAATGGGGGCTGACCAAGCTGCGTTTCTCAGGCTGGGAGTGAGAAGCAGATGCGTCCCAGTGTGTCGGTTCAAAAGGCCACAATGGGTTTTGGGCTCATTTACCTTCACCACTCTGTCCCCATAATCACCGGACTGGAGAAGGTATCTGGCTCTGAATCCATTTTCAGTCTTGATGTTTCCCTTGGAAATGTCAGCTGCACTGACACCATCCTGAAACTACCCAATCACCTGTGTTCTCCGTCAGTGAAGTCAAAAGAATTTAAAAGCTGTCTCTGTGCCCAGCCATGCCTGCATGTGTGTGCATGCAAGGGCAATCATGAAGCTGAATGAAACACAGCTCCCAAAGACCCTGTGCCCTTACAGAGAAGATAAGGCAGGTAACTGTTTGCATACAAGGAAGTCCTTGAAAAACAAGAGGCTTTGGAGGTACTGTGGCTGAGCCAGGGAAGGAAGTCTTCCCAGAGAGGGTGAAGTTAGGTCAGGAACATAGAGGTTTCCAGTGACCCAGGCAGAGCAAAAGCACAGAGGTGGGAGGAGGCAGGGGTGGCTCTGCCCGCTGGGGCAGGGTGGTGAGGCATCTAAGGTCACAAGGATGTCATATGGGACATGGAGCAGAGGTAATGGGGCTGCCTGGAGGCAGGGGTGGTAGGGAGGACAAATAGGACTGTAGTTATCTATGCCGGTGTCTGGAGCCCCAGGGACAGGCCTGGAGAGAGGGCGAGCAGGGCTCTGGCCGCCACCACCACACACTCACTGGAGAGGGCAAGATGCACTGTGGCACATCAGTGCATGGGACTAACCCATAGCCCAGATACTACCTGAGTGATGTCTTCAAAGGGAAACTCTCTTCGCGTCAGGCTGGGCGAGCCAATGGACGGCTTGCGCAGAGGCAACCGTGGGGACCTGGACATCTCCTGAGCAGCCCGGGACAGCTTGGGAGACTTCCGAGCCTCGATGTTTATCCTGTGGAGACGAGGCAGGGGGGTCAGGCACCCGCAGCAGGGAAGGCACTCCTGGCATGCCCCTTCACCTTCCAGCAGTCACCCATGGGTGTCCCATTGTTAACAGTCAAGCCCCTCAATTTAACTAAGTACCTCCTGCCTGTTTTTGCTATATGAACAGAAGAAAAGGAGGACAGAACTGTACACTGAACAACATCTTTAAATACATTAAGTGAGATCAGATCAAGTCATTCATTTGTAAGGAAACTCAGAGAATTAACTATCTTTCACTTTCTACGGACTTGCAATAAATTTAGGAACATCCACATGCCTTCTGCCAGGGGTTTGCAGAATCAGTCCTGGGGAAATGGCAGGTGGAAAGAGTCATTTATCACCTTATGGCCACAGTGATTTTACAATTCCTAGTCCATTTGTACTTCAACAGACTTACCTAGAATTTCATACCTGCAATATTTAAATTGAATCAGTGGCACAAAAGTTCTTCTGCTGCCTTTTGATGCTTTGTTTTACCCGTGGTCCTCAGTTCCTTTGTAACATGGGGACATATGTGCTTAATGTCAGTCCAACCCAAAGAGAGTGTTATAAAAACTCAAGGAGATTGAACCAGCTCAGTCCCCTGTGTGAGGAGATTAGCCTGCCTGCTATGTGTAGGGGGTTCAATGCAGGGAAGGACAGAAGGAAAGAGGACTAATTACGGGGACAGCAACATCCAGAAGCCTTGAAAAGGCATTCACAGGTGAAGGATTTAGTTGCATAACGTGTGAAATGTCCTCTCTGCTTAAGTACTGATAATAGGAAAAGCCAAAACACTACAGAAGTGTAGGAAAGTTCATAATTTTATTTGCAATTTTAACAAACTTAGAACAACGATGAAAAAGTCAATCAGAGTGCTATAGTAACTGGATAGCTATATGGAGAAAAATGAATATTTACCTCTAACTCACACTATACACAAAAGTTAACCTCAGATCTAAGTGTGAAAGCTAAAATTTTTAGTTTCTAGAATGCCTCATGACTTCACAGTCAACACAGACTTCCGAAATAAGGCACAAAAAGCACTAACCATAAGAGAAGAAATTCATATACGTATCAGGTTATACGGCAACGGAGTCACAGCTGGAATAGAGAATCTTACAACTCAATACGAGCAAAACTATTCTATAAAAAAATGGGCCAAAGACTTGAACAGACACTTCACAAAGGAAGATGCCCAAATGGCCAATAAAGGTAAAAAAAGGCTTCTTAGCATCATCAATCAGTGGAGATACTAGGGTTAAACAACAATGAGACATCACTGCACACCCACTAGAATTGGTAAAATTACTTTTTAGAAGGGACTGTACGACTGCAGGCGAGCACAGGAGCAGTTGGCATTCTCAGGCACTGCTGGTAGGGACTCACCACGACACAGGCACCTGAGAACACTGGCCATCTCCACTAAAGCTAAATACAAATCTACCCCCATGCCCTGCAGCTCCCCTTCTAAGTACATGCCCAAGAGAACGTGTGCATGTGTCCACCAAAAAGACATGTCTAAGGAGGTCTACATGGTTTCATTCATCGCAGCCCAAAGTTGTAAACCACCAAATACCCATGAATTGGTAAATGGCATAAACGAATTGTGCTATATTTACTACAGTGGAATTTCAAAGTACAAAAGAGGAAAAACTACTGATAGACACAACAGCACGAGTGAATCTCAAAGTCATTATATTGAGGGAAAACAAACAAACAAACAAAAAAAACCCAAATAAAGAGCATATTGTTTGGCTCCATTTATGTGAAGGTCAACAGGAAGCAAAACTAATCTATGGTGACAGGAGTTAGAAAAGTGATTACCCTAGAGAGCAGGTATCAGATTGGAGGGGCACAGGAGCTGACTGGGAGGATGGAATGTTAACTTCAACTGGATGGTGAATACACTGCCTTATCGAATGAATTGTGTGTTTATGATCTGGGCGGGTATGTAGCTGTATGTCAACTGTACTTTCATCTTGCACAGCATCAGAGAACTTAGAGCTGGAAGGGGTCTTAGTGCAGATCTGCTCCACCATGAACTTCTACGAACGATAGTCTAGTTTAGGTTTTGTCCATTCACACAGCCCACAGGGGTGGAGCCAGGATGAGAAAGGGAATGCTTCTCACCTGTGCCACCACAGTCCTCCTATCTACTCTGAGCTCTTTGCCATTCTTTAAAACAAACCTTTAGGGTCTAAAGTTTTCTTTGGTTTGCTGGTTTTTTCCCAATTACAGTATTATAGACATTGAATTTGGCATTCTCTTCAACACATTACCTATACTATAAAATCTTTTCCTAATTTTTCTCAAATTGGAAGAAAAAACAAGTAAGTCAGGGAGCTCTGGCCACCCCATGCCACCCACCATCAGTGCTGACCCCTAGAGAAGTCCTGGAGGTTAGCAAACTTCCTACTGGGTGTTTTTTCTGTCCCGAAGAAAGGGGAAAGGAACGCTGTAATCACTGCAGGCCGATCTTCCAGATGAAAGGCGGGGACACTGTCCTGAGCGCTCCTGGTGTTGGTTTCAGTGTGATTCTGCTGCAGGCACAATACAGATATACCTCCAGGGACACAAAAAAGGGGTGAACACCGTGAAGAGCAAGATTACCGTGGAAGTTTGGGCGACTTGCTTGCTTGGGAGATTTTGGGAGACTTCTTGGCAGCCCAGTCATCACTCAGTTCAATGTCACTGGAATCCGAGCAGTTGCAGCTGTCGACCACTGTAGAAATCAAGCTGTTCCCATAGATTTCATCTGGTAAGACAGCAACCAGCAAGTTTAAGGGAAGTGACACTAGACCCTAACAATGATCATTACTAGAAACTAAACTAAAGGACAGGCTGACTTTATAGGCCATCATTTTAAGTCTAGAAGGTGAAACAGAAAGGAGTAAAGCATTGTGTTCCTTAGACATTTTTATGCTATTACACTTTCTAAGCAAAAGTAGGTAATACTTCAACATTTATCAAAGTGGGCATGGTATTTTAATCCCCTGGAATGCACAAAATAGTTTGGCACTGTGCTGTGCCAATTGCTGAAACCAAAATGGCTTCGCGGTTGTCTTCATGACACACCAGGTGTCACGGGTTTCTGGGCCGCCTGGAACCCAGGCGCAGGGCTTACTGATTCACTGACTCCCCGAAGAACCTGCTTCTGACCTGGGACCTGGGCAGGCCCCTGCTGGTTCTGGGCCTGCTCTGGACCGGAGACCTGGCAGAGCTGCTCTCTAGCCTGCCCTGCAGAGCCCCAACGTTGCCTCTGCCGGCTTGGCTATCCCACAATGGAGCTTCTTGCGGTGGCTGCAGAGATCTGCACAGAAGGACTTTCACGGCAGCTTGGGCTCTGCTGAGAGTGCCTGTATAGAAGCCACTCAAGATAATTCCGCAAACTGGCCATTAGGCAGAAGAGGAGAGGCCCCACGGCAGAAGGCAGTGTGCACCGAAGGTGGGGCCACCACAAAACTGCTAAGCAGGTGAGGCTCATGCCTGACGCCCTCCGTGAAATCCCTTCTCCTTTGCTGCCTGCCTTTCTCACACCCCCTCACATCCCTTCACCACCCAGATCCCTGCTCTGCCCTGCCCCCCAGGTCTGCCCTCACCGAAAGTACTTCATTCTTCAAAAATCACTGTTTTGCTGACTAAAGCCTCATTCACTCAAGGCTCCAAGAAACCCAACCAGGTAATAAAAAAGATAAATCATTCGATCACAATGAAATAATTTATAGGAGAGTGAATATACCGGTCAAAAGGTCTGTTTACATTTGAAAGGATGAGTTTGTTAATCCAATTTGATCTCTAAATTTCTGAACATACGGAGGTAACATCTGCGAACAGGGGCCTCTCTGAGGCCACCGAAGGCAGAGGAGCACAGCTTGGCACGCAGCGGGGAAGGGGGCTGGCTGACGCCCAGTCTGTGTTACCACCTCAGCCCTTCTTAAACCACTCACTGAGTCAGAAGGCATGAGTCGCGGTTCCAGCAAGCGACAGCAGTGTGCCTTTGAGTTCGATCAAATAAAAAGGCTTCATTCACACACCCTGAGCAGTGCTTCATGTTAGTTAATTTAGGAGTCGCTGGATCAGAGGGGGCTTGGCTACAATTCAATCATATATGTAAGGCCACAGAACACTGCCACATGTCCCTAAACAGTGAGCCAGTTCACCGACCTGAGGAAATTCAGTAAGGCGCCATCCACTCAACCCCTGGCCTTCTTGCTAATGCCACAAATGTCATACACCGCATCAGTGCTTTTTTCCCCTACTCATGCTGTAGTCTGTTTGGGCTGCTCTAACATATTGGGCAGCTTATAAACAACAAAACTGAGTTCACACAGTTGTGGAGGCTGGTAGTCTGAGACCAGGGTGCCAGCACGGTGGGGTTCTAGGCACGGCCCTCTTTGGGGTGCAGGCTGCTGACTTCTTGCTGTGTCCTCCCATGGTAGCAGGCGCTGGGGATCTTTCTGGAGCCTCTTTTATAAGGCACTAACCTCCTGATAACCTCTTGATTATAAAGGGTCTGTCCACCGTCATGATCTAGTAACCTCCAAAGGCCCTACCTCCGAATGTGGTCACATTGGGCATTAGGATTTCGACTATGAATTCGAGTGGGCAGAGGACAGAAGCACTCACTGCGGATTTCTGGTCTATCTCCCCAACTATAGCGAAAACTCCACAAGGGAAGGAGCTGCCTGTCTTGCCTTCTACTGTAACCACAGAGATGAGAACAACTCCGGGGACTCAATAAATACTTCCCGACAGAAAAATGAGGTCTTTGGTCTGCTGTCTGGCTGCATCCCACACCAACTGCAACAGAATCCCAGGGAGGTGGGGTGGGCACTGATGGGTGTTAAAGCTTCCAGGGGATTCCCATGAGCAGGTCAAACTGAGAACCACTTAACTGGGAGCACACTGAGGACCTCCCCACAGAATGGACTTAAAGGGGGTGTGTGAGAAAAGAGAGTTGCTCTCTGAACACATTCCCTGAGCCCTGCTTGTCTGTCACCTGTCATCAACGCAACCAGAAATTCAGTGCACCGTATCAGATCCACAGGCTGGGAGGCCAGGGTTGGTGTCCACATGTACCTCTTGGTTCTACAGATGTAGTATCATCAATTTATTATGGAAATTCTGGAACAAACACCCAAGTTGTATAACAATGTAAGTTGGGATTGCTGTTTGAGAACCAAAGTTTGCACTAAACTATGTGGGGCTTCACATCCCAATTTTGTCAGTTTTCAAGAGAATATGCTTGTTTAATCTGGGTTGAATGGAAGGTTTCCAAAATATGCGACCCGAATCAGATATATTATTAGAATTTAAAAAAGTCTTTAAATGTAGTTTTAACTACTTTAGAATATTTGAAGTTCTTTCCTAGTCTGCTCAGGCTGCCATAGCAAAATACCACACATTAGGTGGCTTAAACAATGGTTTGGGAGGTTGGGAGCCTTAGATCCAGGTGTTGGCATGGTCAGGTCCTGGTGAGGGCTCTCTTCCTGACTTGCAGGCGGGAGCCTTCACACTGTGTTCTCACATGGTCTTCCCCAGCGCGTCTGTGTGCAAAGAGAGATCTCTCTTCCTTTTCTTACAAGGCCACCAATCTTATCAGATGGGGACTCCATGCTTACAGCTTCATTTAACCTGAATTATGCCCAAAAAGCCATACCTCCAAATACAGTCACATTGGGGGTTAGATTTTCAACATATGAAATTGGAAGAACACAATTCTGTCCATAGCATATCACCCTAACTTCCCCCTCAAATCCAAGACATCTCACAGCCTTGCTTCATCTCCTTCTATATCGGTAGGTGAGAATTTTCCAAATCCTCAATCCTAGTTCCTTTCCTTAACAATTCCTTCTTCAATTTGTCTCTTTCCTTTCTCATTTTACTATAAGCAGGCAGGCGGAACCAAGCTACTCTTTTAGAACGACTTAGAAATCTCTTCGGTTAAAAATCCAATTTCATTGGCTTGCAAGTTTTACCTTCCACAAAACCCAAGAACTGAGTCCAGTCAAGTTCTCTGCTACTTTATAACAAGGAGCATCACTTTCCTCCAGTCTCCAATAAGATGTTTCTCCTTTCTGTCTTTCACCAGCAACTTCCCTAGCAACCATATTTCTAGCATGTACCTGAAAACTCTTCATTCCAGCCTCCTTTACCCATGACCCAGTTCCAAAGCTTTTACATTTTTAGGTATTTGTTATAGCAGTACTCACTTCTTAGTATGAAAACCTGTGTTAGTTAGGGTTCCCCAGAGAAACAGAACCAATAGGGGATAAATATCATACACATACACACAGATAGACAGACAGGGAGGGAGCAAGAGTATGGAAATGGCTCATGAGATGATAGAGGCTGATGAGGGTGCCAGCAGGGCTGGGTTCTGGCTTGCAGATACACATCTTCCTGCTCTGTGTTCACGTGGCCTTTCTTTGTTGTGTGTGTGTGTGGGGGGGGGGATGAGGGGGCGGTGAAGGTGGTGGGGAGAGAGAGAGAGAGAGAGATCTTCCTTTTCTTATAAGGCCATCAATCCTATTGGATTAGGACCCTACCCTTATGGCCTCATTTAACTTTAATTACCCCCTAAAAGCCCTATCTCCAAAAATATAGTCACACTGGGGGTTAGGGATTCAACATGTGAATTTCTGCTGACTTCTTGCTGTGTCCTCACATGGCAGCAGGGGCTGGGGATCTTTCTGGAGCCTCTGGAGGGGGACAGTTCAGTCCACAGCAAGCTCTGGTGAAAGATTCTTTTTGAAAATTTGTGGATTTTTGCCAAAAAATTTATTGGGATTCATGCTATTATAAAAATACACACTGGTAAGTTTGAGGAACATATCTGTTAAGTTACCTGGAGGGTACTGACAACAGTGGATCTCACACATTAGAGCATAAGTCACCTGGGCACCCATTAGGTTGCAGACTTCTAGGCCCCAGCCCAGCCCAGCCCTGCTGAATGAAGGGACATAGGGGCAGGCCCAGAGCATCCCAGGAGACCCACAGGGAGGTAGGGAAACAAAGATGGGGAGGTTTCATTTAATCAGCTTGTCCCAATGAGAAATTCTGGGCTTCTCAGAGTTTGGAATCTTATCCTCCCCTGAACCAGTTTCCATACACCATTCAGTTGGCAATTAGTCATATTCTGCCTTGTGACATGTTCTCTATTTTTGTCTTGAGGTATTTAAATCTTGACTTTTTTATTGAATTTTCCAAGTGTTAAGCTGTCTTATCACCCACAGGGGATTACTGCTTGAGAGCAGACACCTGGCACTGCTTCAGGACCACAACAGACTTAAGGACTGTGTACAAAGCAGCACTGAATACGTATGGTTGATCTGCTCTGCTTTACAACATTCCCATTCTTTTAATTATTTTAATTACAAAAATAAAACCTCTCTGCCCCCAAGGACTGTTAGCACTTGAGTCAGGGTGTGTTTCGTGTGAGCTGAGACAGTGAACACTGAGGAGGGTGTGCTGGGGCAGGGGGTACGCCTGCCTGCTTCTTCTGCCCCGTTTTTTAGAGGGAACGTATGCACCCAAGGGGATAGAGGCAAGCTCTTCACATCAGTTCCCTTCATCACTTAAGGTGAGTGTAGGTTTGATGAAACTGTACACACAAGTGGAGCCTCAGTGACAATGACACTGGATAAGAAGGTGTGACGTGTGCTCTGGTTCATTACCTTCCACGCATCCTTCCCCGCGTTTGGTCACTTCTAATCATCGACCCTCCTCAGTCACCTCTAATCATCCGTGGTTCCCTCCTTCCTCTGTCCCCTAAAACCACATTTTTCTCCTAAGTTCACATCCACTGCCCTCCTGGTTTTCTCGCTTTGCTTTCTTCCTTCTGAATCTCCCCTCCCCTCTGTTCCGCCTGCCTCCTTGCCAGGCCCCATTTCTTCTACTCAGCTTCCCTGTTCTTAGTACTAGTTTATCACGTGAGTCAAAAGACAAAAAAATAAAAAATAAAAAATCCAATTAAATACTGGAGTGGGCAAGTGAGCCCACTGCACTGTGACACCAGGATTACTCTGGTCATACCACATGTCACAGTGGCTTCAAGGACATAATGAGAGGCACAGGCCAGTCTACTGGGAGGGAGAGTGAATGGGAGTTGAGAGGTGGAAAGAACAAGTATGAAACTAATGCAAACAGACCTAATTTAACTCATGCAGTTTTGAGGTCAGGCGCTTGCCAGGCACTGGGCGCACAGGAATGACTCAGTTTCCTCCCCCCAGGGACTCAGGATTCGGGGGCAGACGGAGCCCCAGAAAGACTACTGTGTGCCTCCCAGGATCCCAGCAGCTCAGTTGACAGGTGACAAGCACAGAGGACAATGCCGCTCAGTCTGCTGTTTGGTGCTGGGCAAAATTTCACAGGGGGTGGCAAAACATTTGAGCTGGTAGGTCCTGCGGATGGGCACACAGGCCTCAGCAGTCACTGGCTGAGGACACTGGGCAGGCACAGTCAGTACAAACAAAAAGGACAAAGTCCTTCCCCCTGGAGGTTCACAAAGCAGAACTGAAGACACACAAGTGTAGTGAGCACCTTGAGGACACTTGAGTAATGATGCTCGGGTAGAGGAGAGGATTCTAGAAGGAAGGACTTGGTCATCGTGTAAGATCTTTACAAATGAGCAAGGCATTTTCCTTGGTGACCAGCCGACTAGTGAGGGATAGCAGCAAGACTGTCGCAGGAGGCTGAGGAGCAGGCTGAATGCTTGGGAATGTTAATTCTGTCATTCACGGGGGTTGGGGGACAGAGACCGACCTCTCTATGATGTGCAGGTCATCTCAATAGCACCCTCAGGTCCTCACTGAATATTCTCCGCTTTAGGAGGAAACTACCGCCCAGAGCCCTGTACCAGCTCCCCCGCCGACAGCCCCGCCACAGGAAGCCCCCTAGAATGCTGCTAAAAGCCCCATCGAAAAGTGCGTTTCGCTGACCACTAACTTCAACAGGGTTTTGTAAACCGAGTAGCTCTGAGGATGTTCCTTGCTAGCCCACACAGGCTGGCATTCCAAAAACGGGCACTCTCACTGCGTGCGTTATTGGGGAGGGGGGCCCACCTGCTTTACTATCCGTCCGGGGGTCCATGATGACAAACTCTGGCCGCAGCTTGCTGATGCGCCGTCCCTTGAGGATGGGTACAAGCCCACCTAGGTACTCCAGGTAGAGCGTGTAGCATGGGCCGCCCACCTCCGGGTCGTCCTCCGTGCGCTTCATGGTGCAGTGCAGACGCTCGTTGCCAGCCGAAGGGTAGCTGACAAAGTCTCGCATGTTGTTGGGGTCTGGAATCGGGGGCTGGAAGTAGGACATGGTAAGAGAGGAGAGAGAGCGGACTCACTGGTTACCCGAGAGAGCACTGCCTAGCGGGCTCGCTGGTTACCCGAGAGAGCACTGCCTAGCAGTCCGATTGGGGAGGGCTAATGACAGGGCTTGAAATAGTAATTCCTAACGCTGGGCAGACGTCAGAATGTCCTGGGGGCTTTCAAAAAACACCTGACCAGGATCCCAACTCAGACAATGAAACTGGAATCTCTGGGGGATGGGCCTGGCCACGTGTATTTTCTAAACACTCCCCAGGTAATTCTAACGTAGAGTGGGTTGAGAATTACTGGTGCAGAAGCAGATTGCAAAGTAATTTGAAAGAAAAAAAAATCACAAAAGATTCTAAAACTCTGATGTTTCAGGAAAAAAGTAACCCACAAGTCAATCTGATACTTAGAAGCAGAGGTAGAATACAAAGAAAAGAATGCAGAAAAGAACCTAAGGTTAAAGGAAAGAACCTAAGGCTAAAGGTGTGGACCTGAACAGCCCCTGGCAGATACATACCACACACTAGCACCAAAAACCAGGGCGGTTTCCAAGTTACAATCAGTATGCAGATGGCTGGCCGCCAGCCAGGGCTGGGTGGGGGTCGCTCCTCCTCAGCACAGTGGCGAGGATAGCAGGCCCTAAGATGGGACTGGGGGTTCAGTCCTGACCATTTCCCTATGTAGCTGTGGCGAAAGTTACTCAACTTTTAGAAACCTGTTTCCTGCGTTCTCAGGTGAGGATAATGGTAGCATCTGCCAGGAAGTCAGGACTGAATAAGACAGACTGATCATCAGGATGACACAGCAGTCAAGCCCAGAGTACTGCCTTTGCCATGAGAAAGCTAATGCCCGTCTCACAAGGCGAATCTCTCGTGGGCACTGAAGATGACGCACGTGGGGAAGAACGTGCGGAGCTCTGCGGGCTGCACACCTCCTCCACCCAGACAAGGGGAGGTGACTTCTGTGCTCCTGCTCTGGGATTTTTAGCCGCCTTTCCTGTCTCTGCCTTCCTCTCTGCAAGGGTGGAGAGGAGGAGGAGGAGGAGGAGGAGGGCGAGAAGGAGTTGGAGGGAGGGAGAGAAGGAGGAAGGCTCTACCTTGATGGTGGGGATGAAGGCAGTGGAGAGGAAAGAGCAGAGGCGGGGGGGCAGGGCCAACTTGCTGACGTCCTTGTCTTCTCGCAGGGTGCTGGCGATGGCCTGCTGGCACAGCAGCTGCAGGCTGGACACCCGGTGCTCCACACGTACCACGTACAGGGCTGGTCCTGACGCCATCAGCAGCCTGGAGTCCCGGTGGCCCCAGCAGATGGAGATGATGGGGCGCTGCCAGGAGGTGAAGGGAGACCACGTGTAAGCTTTTGTTCTTACAAGCAAAGAAAGGTCATGAACACTTGTCTCAAGCAAAATAAAGTAATCTAGTAGTTTTTAAGAATATTGGTTTAAAAAAGTATAGGAGAGAATGCTTAATACTATATTATGAAAATTCAGGACTTTCACTGAAAAGCAGTTAGATCCTAAGGCCAGAGTACAAACAGAGTACTGGGATAGTTTTATGAAGTCCTTTTATATGTATTATCTCATTTAATTTGGTGCCAAAAAAATCTAACACAGCTCTGGCAACAATGTCTCTACCAGAAGATACAATTAGTTTGGGGGTCAGCAATCCATGTTCCTCACCACAGCTGCGATTATCTGGATCCCCAAATTACCGGTGGTGGTCCCCTTGACTTGGGCAGGTGGTGAGGGGTGGACCAGGTGGCTCTTCCCTTTTGATCTGAGAGGGAGTATTTTAGAGTCAAATCAACACTGGATTTGGGGCAGGAGCTGTGTGACCTGGGGGTTATTACATAATTCCTGCGCGTCTACTTTCTCATGAGTCTGTAGGAGCTGAGAGCATTAAAAGAGATGAACAATGTCAAAGTGCTTCTGGGATCTAACCCACAGACGTTAGGTCACCATTATTCTTCTCCATCCTCGAGCTGATGGGGCCAAGAGAAAGTGGAGAGCTTTCTGGAGAGGGGAGAAGGACAGGAGCACAGTTCCTGTGATGGCCTCCCCTAGGAGCATGTGGCCATCACTTGCTTTGAAAAGTCAGGCTGAAATAGAAATGTACACGTAGAAACTGCTTGTACCGAAAAACTCAAAGCTCAGGAGAACCATCTAAGTGAGATCAGCCAAGGAAGAAAGGAAGAAGTGAAGGGCTGTGACGGAGAAGTAGCGAGAGATGTTGTTCATTCTGATCCAGAGAGATGGAGTTCTAATTTAATGAGGTCTTGCGGGGTTTCAAAGATCGGACGTGGGGATACCAGATCTTTTACATGAATGACAGATAGGAACAGAATTTTCACAACACTTTAGCGACAAACATCAAGATAAAAGGAACACATGAAGACACTTGCTTAAAATAGCCTCCAGGGTCAGCTAATCCTGGTTTCAACTTCAAAACAAACTGCCAGGCTGAAGGTAATTCACCTTCCATTCCCATCAGAGGGGGGCAGCACTGTGTGGGACAGACAAGGTCCCTTGAGGAGGACCATGGAGCCTGGGGCTCAAGTCTGGAGCCTTCCAGAGTACTTCCAAGATGGGCCTCCTTACAAGAGGATCCAATACAGAAGAAAGGCCCCACAGAGGGGCCTGTTAATTCGGAGCAAGACTACTCACTGCTGAAAATGGTGCAGACAACACATAAAAAATGCGTAAACAATTTTCCTTGGTATCATCAACCCCCATAAAGTGCAGATCAGGGCGCAGGTTCTATTAGTACCAAAATCATGATTAAACGTAAAGACATAACCCCCAATCCCAACTCTGTGCCTCCTAGGATATTTACAACCTAGAGCTCAAGTAATGAAGAACAGTTTTCAGTTAGCACAACCTCATGGGTGGGAACTGGCTGCAGAAATACCAGATGCTTCCTCCTCCAACTTCCGATTTCTTTGAGTTCCTCTACCTGCCATGCCAATGGTTACAGGGCAGGGGCCACACATATTCATCCTCAGGTCCCCTCCCTCACGGTAGTTTTGCTTTCCATAGTAACCATCTCTGTGAAGGGATTACATGTTTTGGGAGGGTCTTATATAAAATTATTAGTGTGATAAGATTGTATCTCTTATCTCTTTGTACAAAGAAAATTAAATCAGGTATACAGACCTTCCAACTGGATAAAGACCCTCTTACATCTAGGTGTATTATCACTAACTATCACAACAAAAATAACAATCACATCTTAAATGCTACATTCCAATAATAGTACCTTAAATTATATTAATAAGCACATTATATCTCATTTAATCCTCTCAACCCTACACACATGTATCCTTACTCCCATGTAATACAGGAGGAACTGAAGCCGACAGCTGAGGAACCTGGTGCAGATACTAGCAGAAGAGTTGATTTGCACCCCTTTTTCCTCAGCTGATGCTCATTTTGCTGCCTCTACTGTCAGGGTATTGACAAAACCTAGTAAATATGTGATATCCCACTAAAAAATTAAACTGCCAATCACAAATAAAGGAATGAATCCAAATCCTCCCTTTAGTCTCTCCCTGATCCTTCTGGCCAGGCTGTTTTACTCAGAAACAAACCAAACCATGTGTCTGCAAAAAAGGCAAACCAGTGAGGAGAGAAGCTGCATAAACAGCAAACGGATAAAGATGGGAATGATTCATTATGGCAGAAAAGAACCCACAGGTCATGGGTGCCCACTAGGGGAGAGAGATTAGTTAAGCACCGCTGTCAGCAGAGCACGCAACAGTATGGGGCACACCCGGAGGGTGAGGAAGGGCCGTGCCACCCAACACTGGGCATGGCATCAAGGAGGAAGATGCAGTTCTTCGCAAGGAGGAGTGAAAGGACTTGAAAGGAATGAAAGGCCTGCAAGTCCTCAAAGGTAAAACTGTTATTTGTAGCATGGTCACCAGGAAATGCTGTCTCCGAAGCGCAGGACAGGGAGACGCAGGGAAGCGCTCTGGAGCACAGCATTCACTCACCTGCCCAGGCCGGTGACAGTTTACTCCAGCATGGGGTGAGGGGTTGCTCATCTAATTCCTTTTTCATAGCATGCCCTCCCTGTACGACAGTAAGGTATAAAGTAGATACTGGTACCTTTGCCATAATTAAGGTTCTATTAGAAAAATAAGGAAGAACTCACAAATAGTGAGAGCTGGCCCTCTTGTCTGAAGATTCTGACGTTTCTCTAATGTAGGGAAATGGATTATTGTAATGACAGTTGAGTCCGAGGCTGTGTTTATATTAATAAGCCATGATCTCAGGATCCCGTTAAGTCCTGTAAGCCTGTAGAAAGTCCTTTCACCTGGGATCTAATGCACGGCATGGTGTTACAGTTATAATATACTGTACTATGTGCTTGCAGTTGCTGAGAGAGTAGATCTGAAATTTTCTCACCACAAAAAAGAAATGGTGGTGATGTGATGTGATGAAGGTTTTAGGTAACACAAAGGTGGAAATCATGTTGTAATTTATAATAGTATGGAATCCACGTGTTATATACCTTAAGCATGCTCAGTGTTAAGTGTCAATTATATTGCAATGAAGCTGGAGAGTGGGGGAGACATGCACACATGTCAGTACTTTTATCCCACACCACCTTACTTTTTCAGTCTCATTTCCTGTTGGTGCCCATTCTCCTATGCTGTGTTCTGGTACCCCGGCCTACTAGGCCTGGCTACAAAATGTTCTGTTGTGGAAATGTGAACAAGGCTCTAAGGGCCAGGGACTACTTGTGCTTGGAGACGCGCAATGTGGGGCTTTTACCAGAGCTACGTTAGGGTTAGTGTCCTCGTCAGCCTGCCCGTGGCCCTCATCCACAGAGCGCTGTCCCTCCCTAGGACTCCCACATCCCAGGATCACTTTCAGAAGAGAAAGGCACCAAAGGCTGAAGTTTAATAAAGCTGGGGGTACTCCAGGGGACACATGCACCCACACCCACCGGTTAATGCTTCTCCCTGAACAGCTACTGTGTGCCAAGGAAAACTCAGGTATAAATCTGTGGACAATCTCTTTCTCAAATCACACAAAAGAACCAGTTTTAGGAGTGATGGCTAGAACAGTGAAACTGGGAACACTCAAACCCGAATTTGTGTAGGAAAAGTTCACATATTTTGTGCATCCGCATCAGAGGCAAAGGGCAACAAAGTGAGCTGCCCTTTGGTGGAACTTGGTAAGGTGGCCATCCAGAGCTTTGCTGAGCGTGATGGAAGAGCAAGGGGCATGACCCAGGTGCAGGAGAACGGGGCGAGCACACAGGTGCACCTCGGAGGTACTACTGGTTTGGGTCCAGACCACCGCAGTAAAGCAAGTACCACAACAGAGTCAAAATCTTTTTGCTGGTGGAGGGTCTTCCCTTGAATTTGTACAAAGCACATCATCTGTGAAGGTCAATAAAGCAAAGCACAAAAAAACGAGGGCAGTAAAACAAGGTGCACCTGTATGGACAGTCGGGTGTCCCTGTCTCCCTCGCATGGCAGTGCTGAGCCATTGAAGGGAGTGCAGGTTAGTTTGTTCCTGTTACCCCCTGACAGAGGATGAAGGGATGGAGCAGTCAGTGGCCAGTCTCAATGCCTTATGGCCCCCGAAGACATGCTGAATACCTCCTGACTGTACCTCCTGCCACTCTGCAGTAGAGGCCATGCATCCGTCCCTTGTTTATCCAACTATGCAGCAGCCAGTGAGTCACTCAGTAAAGATCGGCTCAGTGTGCACAACGGCCCAACAGATGAGGTGTAAGAGAAACTCCTGCCCTGGGGCGCTGATGTTTGGCGGGGGCGGGGAGGGGTAGAGAAATGTCTTAGTATCTGTTTGGACTACTCGATAAAGGCAGGGGGTGGAAATGCTGTGAAATAAAACTAGGTTAGGATAAGGGATGAGAGGACGAGCAGGGAAATCGTTTCAGCAGAGGCCTGACTGAGATGAGGGAGCTTATTTACCTAATTTTTAACTGGAATGAAAGCTTCCTCACTATTTAACTATTTTTGTATACAGTACTGAGTTGAATGAAGTCTTCCAAAAATTTAAGAGAAATACAAAGCAGGGTGTCCTTTCCATATTGAAGTTAAGCTGATCAAGCAAAATTAAAGTCAACAGACAACAAAAGGGTCAAAGAAAGAGAAAGAAAACTGGCCCCAGAGAGAAAACGAGGCCATCCAAGTAAAGGTCTCTGCGGCGGAGGCCCTGAGCTGAGGCCTGGCTACACTGCTCACTGAGAGGTCCCTGGGCAGTGACCTTCACAGGTCCCATCCCTGTGAAGGTCACTGGAGCCCAGCCTTTCCCTTCTGCAGCTCCCCTATGAGGAGCTGTCTTAAAGCCAATGCACAGCAAATGTCTAAGAGCCCCCAGCAGACGGGCACGTTTAATGCTCATACGAGCACAAGCAAAGAAGGAAAACTTTCTAGAATAGTGCACTGTCCAATTAACTAAGCTGGTGACTGGTCACCAACAAACTGTGTTGGTTTGGCCACCAACTAAGTTACAGTAGTAAAAACTAGCTTGGGATTCACTGACCCAAACCTCAGTTTTAAAAGAATACACCATTTTTTATCTTGTACGCAGATAACGCGGGGAAGGTCTTTCTCATCTATTTACAACAAACAGGAAAAGCTATGGTAGCTTCATGAGAAGAGGCAGAGTTAATCCTCAACGAAAGTAGGCAAACGTACTTTTTTCTAAAGGATTCTCCTTTAAGAGCATAGAAGTCTATAACCATAAATGCAATCTCTTATTTGACTTTTCAGTTCCCACACCTACCTTCTTCTTTCTTCTCTCTTACTTTTATTGATTGATTTTTAGAGACAGAGAGGGGAAGTGGGGTTGGGGGAGGGGGGAAGAGGGACAGAGAGAGAAAGAAAGAGGGAGAAACATCAGCTTGCTGTTCCCCCCCTCCAGGCATTCATCGCTTGCCATCTGCATGTGTCCTGATGGGGTGGCTGAACCCACACCCTGGCGGATCAGAACGATGCTCCAGCCAACTGAGCTACCTGGCCTAGGCCCTTCTCTCTTAATTTTCTATCCAAATACCTTACATCAATAATTGAACCTTATAGAATGTAAGGTGACCCCTCCCACTTGCCTTTAATGCAAGAAAAAGTTCATAAAACTAAAACAAAACAAAACAAAACAAAACTGACTGACCAAACAACTCAGACCCACACTAACTGAAGTCAGCAAGTTTCAGTCCAAAGTGCTAACTCTGAAAATCTGCGTCAGATTGTCGGATATGCTATTATAGATAGATGGTCACGGATAACAGCTAATGCGATAGATTACAGGGCTTTAAATTACAACAGGTAGACAGGAAAGGAAACTAAATTATAGCACATTTCCTTAGAAGAGCTTTAGGCCACAGGCATCACTATTATGAGTAAATCAGAGAACCCATTTTAAAGCGGAGGCTGCCACAAGTTTGTGCTTGGCAACGGCTTTGTACGCAGTAACCTACAATCTAATTAACTTGGAAATTAATTATCCATTCTAAACTGCATTTCTTTTTTATGAACAGCTCAATAAATTGCCTAACTTCTTTCCTGCTATAAAAACGTCTCTGCCTTTGGACTCCTTGAATAGCATAGCACAGATAACGTGATTTTAGAATCATTACAGACATGACTAAGTTGGTACTATATATAATTAATATTGTACTTGATTTTTAATAGCATCATTATTTAACTTTATATTATTGAGGCAATTTTTTCAATGGTTGAAATGGACCTGCAAATGAAAAAAAAATCAATAATTTATTTAAAATGCTGAGACACTGTATGGGTATTTTGCCCCAAAGGAAGATAAGCCAAGTCCCTCTCTTTCCCCCAAACCCAAATGGTATAAATACAAGATCCACAACACTTTTCATGTCACAGTTGATGAGATCTTTTGCAGGGGTTAGGCCACTGAGGCCTTTTATGTTCCAGGCACAGTGAAGATCCAAAAAATGAAGAAAATGTGGTCTTTAACTTCAAGAAAATGAAGCAAGTATACAGGAAAGTATAATACATGCCACAGATATTAAGTACCCCAAGGGTTCATAGAGAAGAAGGGTTGAAATTGCTGGGTAGGTTTACAAAAGAATGTGACTGGTCTGGTATAAAGGAAGACTGTTTTTCCCAAGCCGAGATGGCAGGACAGGACCCTCCCTGTGTAGGGAACAGAACGCAGTCTGGAAGGGCGCCCTGAGTCAGAAGGAACAGCAGACAATGCTGTGGCACTTGTGGGCTTCAGCTAAAAAATGCACAAATATCCTAATAAACACAAAAGCCTTATTACCTCAGCAAGAGCTGGTAAGTCCCATCCTCTCCTACTTGTCTTCTGTTTAGGCAACAGAAAGCTGGAATGAGACCTGACTGAGAAGGGTGTCTGGCCTACTGGTTCAAATGACCAAAAGAAAGAGCTAAAAAAAATGCATATGGTGACAACTGTCCATCCATCAATCCACTGAACGAGCACTTACTGAACACCTCCTATGTTCCAGGCAATTCACTAGCCAAAGGGTCAAATGGTAACCAAGGTTAACTCTCTTTCAATCCCAAATCTGCAGGGACTCCAGCACCTATGCTTATTTTGCCACATACCCTGGCCTCATGCTAATGGCCTCAACTTCACTCAACTTCAGCTCTTCCCTGGTTTGTTTGCTTTATCGCTTAGAACTACTTCACTTCTAAATTATGAATAGGAATTTGAATTTCTTAACTAACCACAAATTCCCACCTTGTCTTCATCACTTCCTCTTGAACATGCTTTATCATGATTTCACACATCCCAGTCTCAGGTCATAAAGCATCTATCTATCTACCCACCCAGATTTCATAACATTCCTAGTAGTTCCCTAAATCTTCTTCTATGTTTTGTCTTTCTGTTGTATTAATCTTTCCAATTCCTAATTTTAAGCAATCTGTACCACTTCTGCCTCTGGGGATTGTAGAGAAGGCATGGACAGCATTGACTCACTTTAAAACTGCCCTCTCAAGCTCTGGCTGGGACTTAACTTCAGCTTGTCTTGACTGGTTCCTGTGTCAAATTGCTGTGCACCGGCACTTAGAGCTTAGAGCTCAGTGTCAGGCACACAGCAGCCCCTCAAAATGCGTTTGCTAGGTACTTGAATGAACAAATTATGCTTACTTGCCCACAGAGGATACTGCATTGTCAAACGACACATTTAAATCCTATAACTCGACAACAGAAAAACAATCCAACAAAAAATTGGCAAGGGTCTTGAAGGGACTTCTGTTCAAAGAAGCACAAATAGCCAGTAAGCAGATGAAAAAGCATATGAAAAGGAGCTCAACATAATTACCAGGGGAATGCAAATCAAAGCCTCATACCCACAAGGATGGCTACTATAAAAAACCCCCACAGAGCACTGGCTGGTGTGGCTCAGTTGGTTGGGCACAGTCTTGCAAAGTGAGAGGTTGATAGTTCGATTCTTGGTTGGGGCCTGGGTTGTGGGTTTCATCCCCAGCTGGGGTGCTTATGAGAGCAACCAATCAATGTTTTTTTCTTACATCAGTGTTTCTCTTCCTCTCTTTCTCCCTCCCTTCCGCCCTATCTAGAACACAGACAATAACAAGTGTTGGCAAGGATGTAGAGTAGAACATGGGCACTGTTACTAAGAATGTAAAATGGTGCAGCTGTCATGAAAACCAGTATGGCGATGTCTCCAAAAATTAGAATAGAGCTACCATATGATCCAGAAAGTCTGCTGGGTATTTATGTAAAAGAATTTAAAGTAGTGTTTCAAGGACATATTTTTATACCCATCTAGAGCAGTATTAGTGCTCATAGCCAAAAGGTAGAAGAAACCCTTTATATATATATAAAATGGCATATTATTCAACCTTAAAAAGGAAGGAGACTCTGACACAGGCTATAATGGTGGACAAACCTGGAGGACATTAGGCTGAGTGGAATAAGGCAGTCACAAAAGGACAAACACTGTACCATTCCAATTATATGAGGTATGTAGAGCAGTCAAATTCACAGAAACAGAATGGTATAAAGTTTCAGTTTTACAAGATGAAACACTTCTAGAGATTGGTTACACCACAGTGGAATACACTTAACACTAATAAACTATATACTTAAAAATGGTTAAGATAGTAAATTTTGCTACGTATATTTTAATATAATTTAAAATAAGGATATTTGTAAATAATTAATGCCTGCATCTAATTATAAAATATCCCTATCTGGTATGTCTGCCTTTCTGGTGAGCTGGATTAAGGTTAGGACAGAAGTCCCTAGTTTGTTATCATCCCCATCAATCGCCAACTCACTCATAGCTCTCTCTCCAGTACACCCCACTGAGAATTTACTATAATTGACCTAGACAAGAAATGAGCTGGTCTGAAGATTTCTGGAACATAAAAACAAGCAGAAAGGGGCCCATCTGTGTACACTTTCTTAAAGACCTTTCAGCTTTTAAACACTGTTTAATAATAATTCAGTTGAAATATAAAAGTATATTACTGACATAACATAAAATCTGAGTGAAAAATGAAGATTCAGCATTTACTTCTGCATGTTTCTGATTTCTACTTCAGACTGATGATAAACACCAGGTCGCTCTGCTTAATGTCCATTCATTTGATTGGGCAATGAAATAAAGTATTTTGGTTAAAAGGTAAAAATGTCTTTCTTCCTATTTTTCCTGGTTCATATCCCATAATTTAATTAAAGTCAACAAAAGGTTAAAATCTGTCAAAGACAATTACAGTGAATATCACCGACTCACGAGCATTTAACGGAGACCGGGGGTGCACTAACACAGGGCATCACAGCGCATGCCCTACATACATCCTTACTTGCACAAGTGTGTCCAGTGTGAAGATGTGCTCCCCACGAACATTGTAGAACTTGACCATGGCGCTCTTCAGGAGAGGGCCGTTGGGAAGGTCACCAAGCTGGGTTTGCCGTTCCATACCAGCAACCGCCAACAGGTCTCCCTGCGTGCACCACTGGGCCACCACCTCTGAAATCACAGAGAAGAAATGGTTGGTGTGAACACTTGGCCCTCTCTGAACCTTTCACTGAAGTATTTTTAAAAACAGAGATGCACAAATATTACGGTGGTTCTTCCCTTTTCTCTCTTGCAGACATTACCTACCCATTTCTCTGAAGACAACAGAAACTCTATTAAAATATATGTTTATTACTTAAATAAGAACTGCAGTTCCCCTGAAACATAACAAAATCTGGCAAAGATCATATATGATAAAGCTGGCATGTTAAATACCTCTCTCTAATGCCAGTATTTCCATAACAGGACTCACAGAAGTCTGGGAGAGCAGGCAAGATCATAAAACCGATGACTGCACGTCCTAAGTGCTTTGCCCCTGCTGCGCCCCCACTCCCAGAGATGACTCAAAGACACTGGAAACACCGAAAGTAAACAGTAAATCAAGAGTAAAGCCTAATTATACGCTCATCTGACTTCTGTGCACCACACTGGGTGGATAGCGTCCTCGACTCTCACTCAACAGTCGATGATGTCATGGCGCTTAGGGAGGAAGAGAAACGCCTTTGTCAGGTGGCAGTGTCATCAGAGAAATGTCCACACTGGAGGAGTGATGCTGTCCTCTACCTTTCGGTGTCCACAGGAAATGGTTCTTAAATGGTCTGTCCAGTCCCAATGTGAGCCAGTCACTTATGCTTGCCGGTGAAACAAGCTGTTAGCACTGTGAGATTTACAGCATGGCTTTTCTTTCTCGGGGCCCTACGACCGCATATGGTTCACACAGAGTTCCCTGAAGTCTAGAAAGCAGGGGCCCATTCTGCGGAGAGTCAGGACAGGGACATCCATGATAGTGGGGTCTAGAATTCAACAGCTCCTAGGCTCTGACAGGTCATACGTGATCACGGCACCTCTCCTATTCCCATGCGATACTGATGCTGACATGAACGCTGGCCATTCTGAGGTCACCGGGGTACTTAACTTCCCTTGAAGACTGGACAGTGACCCTGGGACAAGACAAATCTCCAGGCCCAGGGAAACTAGAGCTTGCTCGTCAAGTCGGCACGGACAGAAACTAGAGACAGGCAGCCGAGGGCTGAGCGGAAGTAGCTACAGACAAGTACCAAAGAGAGAGAAAACATCAATAAAAGGAACTTCCCCCACATTTTCTTAAAAAAAGATATGAATAAGGTTGAGTACAAACCAGGAAATGAAAAATAACTTAAAAGAATCAAATATATAACCTGGGGAATAGATTTTTAAAAAGATGACGGGGGAGGTGACAGGGCTTGTGCACATGCTCAAGTGCGCTCCAGACACCTACATGCCTTGACTTCTCTAGGGGAGAGCCTCCTCGTGACAATGAAACTGAAATGACCTTCTCGGGATGGTCCCTTTGGAAACACAAGGAAGTCAAAAGGAAGAGTCTAACAAAATGAATGGAGTCTACCGTTGTTTAGGGCAGAAGCATCACTGCAACACTGCAAAAAATATAAAAAGACAAAAGCACTGAATTCCCAGGGCTACTCAGCTGACCCACTTTGGTTAGCGGGTGAGTGAATACCTGCACCATTCTTTTTGTTATTTATTCATTTTAATAAGAATCTTTGCACTTTGTCTTTTCCCAACAAAAAAGTGGCTTGTTGCCCCGCAGGGCCAACCTAAACACACAATCACATTCAGAGGCTGCTCAAAGACAAGCTGTGAGCATTCAAGGAGATTCTGTTTAGTAGAAGGGGCCATTTGAGTTACAAATGAGCACAAATCTTTACAACAAATGCTCAGGGGCTTCTCTAATGCAATTGAGGAATAGGGTAAATAAATTAAATGGAGTCAGTAGGGTCAGGCTGCTAAATTATTCAACAAAGTAGGTTGAGGCATAAGGAAATGATTCTATTGTTGCTTTAACAAGCCTGGGAACTTAACCTTCTGGACTGTCCAGTCCTGCATCAATGCCTGGATGCACCTTGGGTCGCTGTGCGTCAATGCCTGAACAGACAACAGACCCTCAGATGACCATCTGAATGACCTCAAGAAAAAACTGTTCCATTGTCCAGACCACTGGGCACCTGAAGATTAACATCTTGAGCCAACACAGTTGCTAAGAATGCAGGACTGATTCTTTTGAAGAATGTACTTTTTACTACAAGAAATCTCAGCTTTTCTTTCTCTGTTGGCGCAGCCTGGGTACTGCCTGGCTGTGCTTCTAGTTTACAAACCCTAAGACCCTTGAATAAATCTTTACCATTAATTTCTAGACAAAGCCCCTTGAATCCTTCTGAGTGCATTCGACACAGTTATAAAGTTATCCCGACACAGTTATAGTCTACAAAGGCAAGTCAGTCTTTTAAAAGGAGTAAGTTCCACAATAATCAGGCCATTTCTTGATCTAACAATTATAGTATAATAGCATGAGGGGACACAGCAGCATTTGGGCCCTTTGACAGCATAAACCAGCTCTGATAATGTGACAGGGACACCAGTCATCAGGGAAACAGGTTCCCTCATAACACCCTGATGTGAAAAATCCATGAGTGGGACTAAAAGAAAAATCCTGGATTGTTAAATTTCAACCAGGGTACAAGAGTACTCTGAGGGGCTGGATTTCTAGCCCTGGAGTTTAAAATCCTAATAAATTGTAGCAGAATGAAAGAAAAATAAAATATTCATTTAATTTGTAGATGTCACTATAATGAAGAAGAGGCAAGGATATAGAAGCCTAGATGTGATCAGGACAGAACCTTTGTGGTACGAGAAATTTTTGTAAGTTATGTCTGATCTTACTTTGGAAGTCTTACTTTGCCTTAGAAAATGTCTTAGAAATAATTGCATTTTTTGAATCCCTGAATTTTCTTTTTAAATGTAACTTAGATCTCATGCTTTACCCAGGAGCTTCCTTTCACTATCCCTCCCCGCAGCCCCCAGGGTTTTCTTGATGACTTGTGGATTTTTGGTCTCTTAAACATTTTATACAAAGAAAATCAGCAAAACTATACTATTCTATTGTACTCTGGCCAATCTTATGAAGCTTTTTTTTTGGTAAAAGCCTGGAGGGTTGAAACTGTACAGGCAATGAGCGATGAGAAAATCTGGAGAAAATCTGGCTCTTCTGTGGTAACGAGTCCCTTGTACGGCAGTGGTGCTGGTCAAGGAGAGGCGGTCAAGCTTCTGTGGAGAGAGAACAGCGTTTCTTCCCAACACCACACGTCCTGGGGATGCCGGGGGGAGCTGTGAGGTTCACTTAGGCCTTTCTCCCTTACATTTCAGTGCTCAAGAGTCACCTTCTTGTTTGTCATTAGATGTACATGTGCTTGTGTGTGTGCACGAGCATGTGTATGTCTGCACACTATGTCCATGTATAGAGAAAAAAGGAGAGAGAAATAAATTAACTAGTGA
The DNA here is from genome assembly GCA_004026545.1 of Mormoops blainvillei. Taxonomy (NCBI): domain Eukaryota; kingdom Metazoa; phylum Chordata; class Mammalia; order Chiroptera; family Mormoopidae; genus Mormoops; species Mormoops blainvillei. Next base: position 183,640 of record PVJD01001265.1, on the reverse strand, counting down.
CACACGTGATGGTAAAACAGCAGGCAGAGTGTTTTCTTTAAAAGAGTGCTTTAGTGAGCACAGTAAGGACTGAAAAAGATCTGTCGATGAGGACAATCGGAGAAGCCTCGTCAGCCAACACTGTGGGAGTAGCCAGCCCGCTGGCCAAACCTCCTCCTGACCATCTCGGTGCGTTCAATGGAAAAATAAAAAGAGGAAATTCTTCAAAACAAAGAAACAAAGTCTAGAGTTTGAATGCCTTTATTTTAAGGCAAAGAGGGACATGCTTTTGAAAGCCTGCTTTACTACCAGGGACACACTGTTTCGGTCAGAGAATTTCTGACCTCCTGATGAAATTATTTGTTTTTGAAGGAGAGCAGAATATGCCACCCAAAATATGCCTCACTGGACCAAGGGTTATTTTGAGAATGAGCAGATACAAGACAAGCTCTCTGCCACTCCCCGTTTGCCTAAAAGCAAGACATAAATTTATAAATGTGTATGACCTCCCACCATGACGGACATAAAATAATCACCAGAGATAAATTCAGGCCATTTTCAACCCAGAGAAGGCACCAGAAGAATCTACAAAACAAACTTTATGAGCTAGCCCTTATCTTGCATTAGTTCCCACAACTTGCCACCCTAGAAACTTTGTCCTTCTCCTTTTTGTCACTTCTCTAAAATCTATCTTTAACATGCTATATAATCCCACGCTCTAATCACCCCTTTGAGTTACTCATCTCTGAGTGCTTCCTCGAGTAAGCACAATGCCCAAGTCAAACATCTGTCTGCTGTTCTCTTGTCAATCTGTCTTCTGTTGGTCTCATTTACAGGGCGCCAATTGCAGAACCTCAGATGGGTAGTGGGAAAAGTTTTTCCTCTCCAACATCCTCAGGAAAGAGTAAAAGTCACAAAAACAAGGTAACCCCACCCCGCAAAGGGTAAACCAATCTATGGTTCATTGTATGATAAAAAGAAGTCCCCAGATTTGGGATTCTCAGATTTTTCATTTAGGTACAGCTTGCTCAGGAAACAACTGCAAAGAAAAATCATCCCCCACACTCTATATGCATGTAACAGAGGGGTCTGGCCAGATCTCTGGGGAACTGGGAAACCCCCAAGAACTGGTACCTCCCCATCCCCCACCCCACCCTGCCAGAAGGGAGGGGGTTACAGGAAGTGCCAAAGGCAATCGGGGATTGAAACTGGAACTGGGGTTTGATAGGCTTCCGTACATTGGGGCAACTGTAAACAAAGCCAATGTGGCTGTGCAAACCTGCATTAGTTGTCCCAGCAGCTAAGCATCCCGTGACATAGGCTGCACAGAGCCTGCATGGGCTGTCGGGGCTGAATGCCCCACCTTGGGCCAAGATGCTTGTGCTTCTGTGTGTGGCTGGGAAACTCCTGCCCACTTCCGGAAAATGGCAGCCAGAAGAGGGGCAAAGACAATGTGGGGCTGACAAACACGACAGAGGTTGGTCCTAACTAGTTAGGTTTTGGACACTCCCAGCACATGGGATTTTCGGGGAAAGATTTAAAAGGGTGGGCGCCAGAGGCGGATTAAGGTTGGTTGAAGCCACGGGCGCATAAGAAAATACTGGGCCTCTTAAAAAAAAGAGATGGAAAATAAAAATACATGTTGAAAAATACATATTTTTAAAACCGTAAATGAGACAAGTACATATCCACGAACTAATTTACATCCCTGCGTATCTGGTAAGTCTGCACTGCAGGAGAACCTTTGTAAGTACAAAGTAGCAAATACAATTCTATTGCTTCAAGAGCAGTAGCATAGCCGCGCGGGGCCTATGCAGTGTAGTGTGTGTATAGTATGCAGCGTAGTAATGAGATAATGAAAATAAGTGAATATAAACATACTGTCAGGTTTCACTGCCGACTGTAAACTTGTACATAATTAAAATTGCACATATGAAACCAAACTTGGTGTCATTAGAAAAAAGTGTAAAGTTGGGGTCTTGCGGGGGCCCTTCAGAAGTCGGGGCCCGGGGTTTATGTCCGGTGTGACCGCTGTTAAATCTGCCTCTGATGGGCGCATAGGAGTTCGCTCTTTTCCTCACCCTGGCTGGGGTGGGATGTGGAACATTTGTGAGACCCCACAGGCTCGGGTCCTGAGAATGGCCCACAGATGCACAGGCCGGGAAAGTTCCTAGTCACCCAGGAGTGTGAGCAGCCTGGGCCACCGGGGCCCAGTGGACAGAGTTCCCGGCAAGACCAGCTGCAGGGATTGGGCAGGGCACCCTAGCCCCAGGAGAGAGAGAGAGAGAGAGAGAGAGAGAGAGAGAGAGAGAGAGAGAGAGAGAGAAAGCTAAGCAAGGTGATGGTGGTGCTGGAACCCAAAAGTACGCACCCCAGAGAAGGAGTGCCTGAAAGCTAGAGAAATGGAGACCCATTCATGCAGCCACCATGGGCTCCAAGAAGGACAGATAAGCATAATGGGGAACTTCTGGGCATGGGTGTCGATTTCTGTCTTTCTGGAAACAAGGGAATTTCTGTGTCTTGTGGAAGAGGTTAGCTTGGCGCAAGGATGCTTCCAGCCCCCTCCCCCCGAACTGGGTATCCTATTAATAAAAACCTTTTTCCTTCTCTACCAATCCTCATGCTATGCTTGTGCATGGCGGCAGGCAGTCAGACCCCAGGCTGCTTGGTTACACACACACACGCAATGAAGATGGAGTTCTGACAGGTGGCAAGGAAAAGGGCTGGTCATGGGAGCCCTGAGCTGTTGGGCTCCAAGTTCTTGGGCACGTGACAGAATTACGGTGTGTGTGGTGCACTAAAGGACACCCTGAGCCGCCTCCCTTCATTGGGAGTTCCCTGATAATTTTTGAGACAGTAACAGAGAAAGGCTAAGTGGATATAGGACAGGAGTTAGAATAAAACTCGAGTCAAACAATTTCACATCTGGGAGGCTACTTTGGATCATCTCCCCAAGTTACTTGTGTTCCTGATCCTTTGCTGCAAATCTGGTGGGAACATGTTGAAAATGCTGCTCCAATACAATATAGTCTGATAAACAGAGAACAAAATAACACATCCAAGAAATAAAGAATAAAGTTTTCATAGGTAGGCAAGTTATTTTAAAAATCAGAAGACTTCACCCTATAAAGAATAAAAAGGAATTAAGTGGTAGCTGTGACCATATATTAAGTGGTAGCCCTGACCATATATTTAGTAGAGACTGAAGTCCAAGATTCCAAAACTAGAGGCCAGTCCCAATTAAATGAATAAACTTGGTTAAAAGATTAGAAAACAGAATTTTGAAGGAAAAAAGTAGAGCTTAAATTACTAAATATATGAGAGAATTTATAATTTATGATGACTATCCCTATATTTTAGCTCCATAAAAGATAGAAAAATTTGGAAAAAGCCCAAGAAACTTAAGTTCATCATCACCACAAAAAATACTCACTCAGCTCCTAACAGGGCCACTTGTGGTATAAAGAACGACTTCTATATGGTTCATGTTCCTAAGGAGTCTATAGGCTAAATAACTCATATACTTTGTTTTGAAACAGCAAAATGGGACTCCCAAAGACAGAGTATAACTTGCTTCTAAAAATATTCTCTAGTTTAAAAATACAATTACTAAGTGCTTGGGGGTGGGGGTGTACAGGCAGGTAAGATGCATTAGAGCCAATCAATGGTTAGGTATATGGACTTAATTTTCTATTTCCCTGTGATTCCTGAAAAATTCAGTTGGGATGCAGCAGTACACAGTCATGACTCTCTGGTCTGAGGGCTGGTTTGGAATGACAGTAGTAAGCCAAAGTGAATGTTCTGGTTTGCCCCCACCGCCCATTCAGATTATAGTCAGTCTCTAGAACATCGAGGACTGGAGGCAGCCCAGGAATTTCTATTTACGTTACACCATTCAACCCTGAAAAGAGAATTATTTTTCCAAAAAACTCATCAAGGCCACACAACCAGTAGTATTCTCAAATTGCAAAATTCAGACCACTCCAAATGCCTATGGACATTGATTTTCTCTTGAGATAACAGCATTTCATAATGGCTGTCAGGAAGACATCAGCATCTAACTGCTGACCTTCACACTGAGGCCTCAGTCTGGCAATTGTGGAATTTCCACACGTCTGTCAAGGCAACTTTACTGCACAACAATCAGTCCCTTAATAAGTCTTAAAATTACAAGGGCTTCTGTGTAAATGTGTCTGTACATCGTCTGCTGCCTCAAGAACAGCAGGTGCTGCTGTCCAATACTCTACAGATTCAGTGTTAGCCGGAGGCAGACATACTGTACACCAGGGAGGACCACTCTTGTCGTAGTGGGAGAGGAGGGCTGATGAAGGAGACTTATGGTCAGCAACCCTCCTTCAGGCAAGACTAGGGCGCGACTTGTCAGATAAGTAGAGGGGCGAAAGGGAATGGCCTTTACCACCAGCCTCCCTTAAGTCAGAAAGCAGTCACAGCAGGGGATGAGAACCCATAAATGCTGGGTAAAGGACGCCTAGCCTGGAAGGCTGGTCCTGGAACTTGGGGTCATATGTAGCTGCTGTACCTTTCAGTCCTGAGCGGATGACAGTGGGGGACAAGTCATCATAGTTGTTCATTAAGCTGATGTCCCCTGAGGTGAAGCTGACAGTGAGCAACGGTTTGATGTTCTGCACCGGGACTGGATAGGCTGCTGGACCATCTGTGGGGACAAAAGTACTGAGTGAAAAAGAGACAACAAGCACACAACCCAAATCTAGGGCCATAAAGCTGCAAGCTTGTGGAGTGTCTTGAAAGCTGCCTGACAATGCAGATGGGACACTGGACTGGGATGCTACCAAATAAAGCACCATTCCACACCACTTCTAATTTCACGGCCTACAGTGCGTGCTCACCAAAGAACCCTGGGAGGTGCAGTGGTTAAAATGTGTGAAAAGCTTATTAGCTTGGGTGCTAATGTGTTATGTATCTAATGGTAGGTGAATGTAACATTTGAATGTCCTATAACACACGAGGTGGGACAAAAGTATGTTTACAGTTGTTGTTATGGAAAATTACACATTAATTAATAAATAATAATACAAGAGTGAACTCAGTTTTGTGTGCTCACAACTGCAAACCTACTTTTGTCCCACCTTATATAAGACTGGTGCGAAGAGGGATGAAAATGTTTTCTAATCCTGGTCTGACATATAGAGAAGGGTCGCTTTTCAATACTGAATGTTTTTTCATCAAATGTTATGGGCAATGAACAGCCACAGCAGCCACTGTGAGTTCTTAGTTAGGTTTTAACAGCAGAGGCCCAAAATCCGCAGAGAAGGCTGTGGCAGGGTGTGGCTCAAAGAAGTCTGCTATGTCCACAGTGCACAGCTGGCATAGAGGACAAACTGCTTTATTAATTCAAGGAGCCCTTACTGGCTATTACGAAAGGAGCCATGATGGACCACATTCTGGGTTTTTCCACATGTTGCTTCGAAGTGTAAAAGTCAGCCCCTCGCACTGGCCAGGATGAATCAGGGTTCTCTCAGAAGGCTCCTTTAGGCGCCACACCTACACAAACTCAGCTCTGGCAGCCATCCGGGTGGGCCCGCCTGACATCTGCCCGCTCGCCCCAACCCAGCCCTGCCAGCAGAGGATCCCTAGTTACTGCTCTCTTTTCCCTCACCTGAAGGTGCTGCAAGTACCTACCTCTGCACTCAAACGCCCTCGACCACCAGGAAAAGGCTGCTCTATTCCAAAGACAAACTCTACCATTTCCAAATCATCCCATTGTTTCTGAGAAAGGCAACGGGTTAGAGCAGCATGGGGCAATGAAAGCTGTTCTTACACTTCCTCTGGACTTGCTTCATAATCTTAGTGTCTGGATCTCATTTCTTACAATAGTAAGTGGGGATCGGTAAATATGCAATCAATCTAGTAAAGTTCTGCTTTACGACAATGCTGAGTCCAATGTTTTTTAAGACACTGACTTTATTACTGTGAGGCTGAAGAAATGATCAACACTTCACTCAAAATGGGGTCCTACTAGCAAAGGGCATGGTTATTTCCCGAGTGGATCTGTGGGTGTGAAAAACACTCCCTCAAGACCCACTGATCCTGAAATACTGCCACCAATCTTAATTTTTTTTTTATGTGTAAACACTGTCTTCTCCTAAAATAAATACAAACACACATAAATAAATGTGTATGTATATTCTCTGGGAAGCATAGGTATCATCATGTCCGGGACAGGAGGGGGAAGACAAAGTGAGAGCACTCCAGGTCCCAGCAGGGCGGGTGCTGATGAGGGTTTTTTTTTAAGACCTCCCTAAACCAGCCCTTCATGGGAAGAGCCTGTCCCACAGTCACAGGAAAGGGCAGACCTCGTCCAGCGTGTGCCTTAGCCCACTAAGGGCACTACGCATGCAGCGCTGAGCACAGCTGTCCAGGCTGAGGGCAGAAGTCCTGCACAGTGTGACTACTTCTAATTGGGCAGTTGTCCCTTTCACTGTTTCATAACATGATTTGGTTTTATAAAAAAAAAAAAAAAAGGTGGGAGGTACAGGGCACGGGACATCAAGGAAGAGCCGGGGCCCTGGGCAGGCCAGTGCTGACTGCTGATACTGGCTGCTGATGGTCACAGCAGCATCAAAGGCTGTGCCTCTCACTGGGTCTGTCACACATTTAACGGAAAAACCCTGCATGGGGAGAAGGAGGCTGGAGTCCAAAATCAACCCCACCAAGTCTGAAACAATCTTTCATTACTGGTCTAAATGTGTAAAAACTCATATGCCAACGAATCTTGCTTAATATCACTGTGAGGTATTAGTGGGGTGGAGGTGAGGAGATAAAAGGGTGAGGAGGTAGGGAGGCAGGTTCTTCTGAAAGGAGAAAGGACAGAGCTTCTGCTGAAAATAAAGTTAGGGGCATGGATATCTGTCCAACGTGCTGGCCTTCATTACAGGCAGAAGCAATAATCCTTTTCTCACACAGCTAAAGCTACGGGTTTTAACAGCATCAGAGATGTGGAACACCACATATTAAGTTATCGTAACAGCACAGCGTGTTTCGTCTTCAGCTCTCTTTATTCTCACTGTTCTCCAGGGGCACAGAAAGGGTCATAAAGTCTCATTTTCTATCTAGGAAAACCTAAGCCAATGGTGCTCCATCAACTTGACCAGTGATGGTGAGAAACGGGATGGCAAAAAGACGACAGTCAAATCGAGAACAAAGGTTAGGCAGCCCGGCCTTGAATTTTGCTCACGAGCTCTTCCCAGTAGGTTAGGGCATTGTACTGGTGGCAGACCTTTCCCCGCCCTCCACCAAAAGGGTTCAAGCCCTCGGAGCTGCGAGCTACCTTGGGGCGGGGAGTAGTCGTCGGAGTCCGTGTCACTCTCGCTACTGTCCTCCACCAGGAAGGCAGGGTAGTTCCAGGACATGCTCAGGATGCCATCGGACTCATGCAGGAGGACGTGGGCCAGCATCCTGCCGTGGCAGTCCATGACGATCACCTGCCCGTCAGCCGTGCCAAAGAGCACCTGCAAGTGAGGACAGGACTGCTGATGACCGGGGAGCAAGGGCCTCCGATTCCTGCAAACCTCATCGCCTCGACTTGTTTAGAAGGACAAACTAAATTTAGAGCTAAAAACACAGACCAATTAAGTAACTGAAGGGATAAACAAAGCATTAAACACTGAAAATTTAGCTGTTTGTTACTGCAAGAATTTTAGTCCTCCAATACTGAAATGTGACTAGCAGCACCATATATTCATTTCGTTGTATGGACATTATCAAACAATACTAGCAAAATCCCAGTTCCACTTTTTTTTTTTTTTTAAGATTTTATTCATTGATTGATTGATAGGTAGAGGGGAAGGAAGGGAGAAAGAGGAGAGAAACATCAGTGTGTGGTTGCCTGTCGCACACCCACTACTGGAGACCTGGCCTGCAACCCAGGCATGTGCCCTGATTGAGTATCGAACTGGTGACCTTCTGGTTTGCAGGCTGGTACTCAATCTACTGAGCCACACCAGCCAGGGCCCAGTTTCACTTTTTGTGAGTTCTTCTGTTTTCTTGGGTTGGAGAAGGAAAGTTAAGAAGAGGATAATATTTATTTATTTTTATGGAAAATAAAGCAGCAGCAGAGGCTCATTGTTAAGAATTCCTCAAATTTAGAAGACAAAATTTAAGTGTACGTTTAAACCAAGAGAATGTACATTTGGTTATGTAAGCATGTTATCTAACCACACTGGGAAAAGAAGATGCTCCTGAAATGGTTTGTCTAATGTTTTAGCTCACTGTGAGTAAGAATGGTATTAATGTATTAATAATTAATGTTATACTGTACTAACAGTATCAATACTTTCATTAAATGCTGACTTTGTGCTAAGCACTATACTAAAAGTTTTACTTTATTACGCGTCAAAATAATCTCGTGAATCAAGTACCAGCAATGCTGGAACAAAGCTCCTATGGCCGTGCTGAGGCTGGACCTAAGGAATGGCCCTCAGGTCCCCTGATCTGGTTGCACTGGGGGATGGGACAGGCACACGGCAGAGCAGACAGGGCAGAGGAAGGTGAGTGGGGGCTACCCCTTTTCATCATAGCAGCACAAGAGTATGTCCCAGTGGCTGGAAGCTCCCTGACCAGGGGTGCTACCAAGCTGGATGTCCCCAAGGGGAATCCTAGAGCTGGGAAGCAGGACCTCCACAGGGAGTACGCTATTACCTTCTGCTTTGTGTGGTGGAGGGGAGCGGGGGCCTTGCAGTTCTGCATCTAGACTGCCATTAAAACATTCTATCTTTTGTGTATAAAGAGATCTGTCTACCCCTGAGCAACTCATTGTGACAACCAAGCAAACTATTTCTGTTTTACAGATGCAGAAACAAACTGAGAGGGGTCAAGTTGACAAAATTAAGTGGTCAAGCCAGGGCTATCTGACTAGAAAGACCAAGATTTAAGGCTTTTCACATCCTTGCCTCTTTTTGCTTTTAAAATTTTAACACCAGGCTTAAGAGCAAAGGCTGTTCACAGCTGTACCTCTGGCATCTTGCTTTGGGTACACAGTGGACATTCAATAGTATTTTCTGTTAAATGAATGAATTAAAGTCAGTAATAATCAAAAGGCAAATTTTATCAATAAGATATAAATGCTGATGATTAAGATAGATTAACTGCAGGAGCATCATCCATTTCTCCATCTGGAAGGACACAGGTGTTGAGAATACAGCTACCATGTCATCCAGTGCGTTGACAAAACCTCAGGCGCGTGGCCTTCTGGCCAAGAGTCTGTGATTTCATATTGCTGGAACCATCCTCATGCCCCTGGGGGCTGCAGCTTCCTGTAAGTTTGGTGTGGCTGAACAAAGAAAGAAGACATACGCAGATTTCTACAGAAATTATGATTCCAGGAAAGATTTAGAGGAGATAACAGAGGCTGGTATCTTTCAGAGCACAGTTATTTTGGAATGTAAAGAATTTCTTTGGGGTGAATTCCATGGAAGTTTGTCACTGACCTGTGTTCCTGAACTATGAAACATGAACATTTGAGCTAAGGAACAGTTTTTCTTGATAAATAAACTTAAATTAAGAAACTTAAAAAAAAGATTGATTGCAAGAGAAGATGTATTTCATTTTAAATAGTAATAAGCTCACAGAATTTACAGAACTATTAAAATAAACCACACTTTCCATCAAATATTCCTTTAAATATGATCTACATTTTAACGACTAAAAGCTAAAAAAAAAAAAAAAGGCTAAAACTTTCGCCCCAGAAGCAGTGATGAATTTATTAGTGTATGTCACTTAAAGAAAACACAGACAAAACCAATAGGAAGTCTGCTGAAACTCTGGAAAGGCAGACACTGAATGTGTTGGAAAACAGTTTTAAATGATGGTAAATACAGAACATGACTTCTTATACCTTTAACTGAAATGTCTATTTTACCTATTTCAAATGAAAAAGATATGGTGGAACACCCCTGTAAGGCAAAGGATAGGGGTGATTCACTAATTTGTTCAAGTCACGCTCTGTGCTGAAGATGCTGGCTGGTCGTCTATCATTTATCACTTTTTGTTTTAAACCTTTTTGTTTTTAGTATCAACAGCTTATTAGCAAACAATCACTCTTCCCACTGACACAGGAGAGGAGTCCCCCTGAGCCCCCGAGGCCCTGACTGGGCTCTCGCAGTGCCCACCGCCTTACTGGCGCAGGGTTCGGTTTCCGCCTCCCACACTAGACTGCAGGCCTTTGAGGACTGGACAATGCCCGCTCTGCTCACTGAAATCTCCCCAGGGCCTGTCACGGCAGATGACACATGGCAGTAGGTATCTGTGAAGGGACCGAGGGAACTCCTTTGCACTGAAGCGTCCTTTGAATAACACCCACATTTTTCCATTTTAGAGGAACAGATACCAGACAATAGGACAGACAATTCCTGGAGAAAGACCTGGTGGCTTAATGAGTTACTAGTGCTCGGCATCACAGTGAGGTAAAATGGAGCAGAGGCCAGCCTCCCTCTCCAGTTCCCACCACAGCTCTCTTGGGAAGATAATATGCTATAAAATTTGAGAGAAGGAAAAAACCAGCACGAACAGTCTAGTTGTCAAGCAATGATGGGGGGAGTTACTCTGTTTTGGAACAAGTATGTCACAAATAACTGAAGAATACAAATACAACATGAAATCAGATTTTTAAAAATTTCCTCTGTAACGAGTTCTTTTCATGCCTCATCACTTCCAATGAGATAAAGCTTACTTGTATGCGATACACAGGCGTACATACAATTCGGCCTTTTTAAGGCTGAATGCGTGGGTAAACCTTGAGGACATTACGCTAACCGAAATAATCCAGTCAGTGAAGGTCAGGTATTGCATGATCTCACTTATGTGAGGAAGCTAAAATAGTCAAACTCATTGAAGCAGAGAGTAGAAGGGTAGTTGCCCTGGGATGGAGGGAGGGGAAACAGGCAGTTGCTGTTTAGTGGGTCTAAAGTTTCAGTTACCCAAGATGGTTGCATTCTAGAGGCCTGCTGCCCAACGCAGTGCCGGCAGTTACCAGTGCTGTGCTGTGTGCTTGAAAATTTGTTAAAAGTGTAAATCTCATGTTCAGTGTTCTTACCACAATAAAACAATGTAATATACTAGGGGTCTAAATTTATTTTAAAGTCAGTTTCTTGTGAATTTAGCATTAGATTTTCTTCATACGCCTTTATTAATACCACAGCATGATAACGGCTTTGGCACTGACACAGAACCCCTGCATGCACGCATTTGTCCAGATGGCGGGACTCTGAAGCCGAGCTTACTAGGGTGGTACTTCTGAGCCATGAACACATTTCTGTTCTGACGACCCTACCCTTGGCATTGAAATACATCCTTGTGTCACAATGGAGGGAGGTGACATGCGTGCTACTAGCAGTGACAGACTAAATTCGAGGCAGCCCCTGCTGAGTCCTCTTCTTGACTAGGCCTCCACTTTGGCCTAGAAAACTATTGCAATAGATTCTCATCACAAATGCTTACACACACACACACAGACTTGAACAAATACTAGTATAGTTCTGTCAACTCAAGGCTCTGTTGCTAGGGATGACAATTCCAGCCCCATTAAGTTCTTGCCTGGAAAAGCTTGATGCTGCCAAAAGAATTTACTGTTTGTTCCAGACAACACTTGACAATAGGCGCTCCAGTCTTCTAGTCTCTGTGGGAGGGTAGGTCCCTAACTTTGATAAGGACCCGTTAGCAAACCCAGTTGGTCTAATCACATTGGCTTACTTGCCTCCTGCTTTTTGTGAATTTCCACTCTGCTTGAATCCCTTCTTGCCTGCCGATGTCCTACTCCCTCATTCTCCCTTTAAAATGCTCAATCACTTCCACACAGATGGAAGTTGAGTTCAGTTCATGCTTGACTCTCTTCCCTTTCAGAATAGTTACTTACTACTGGTTAAAATCTGTCCATACCTCTAACCAGTGTCGGCCTTCATTTATCTCTGATGCCAGTCACAAGTACTGTTGGGTCTGCTTCCATTGCCCGGTACCCTGACAGCTATGGGTTGAGTCAGAAGCCTTTTACTCTCCTCAGACCAGGAAATTATTTCCTCTTGGCCCTTTTGTTAAAGTTCATTAGCAGCCACAGGAAGAAATTAGTATTTTCATATATTGAGAAATACATATTTTTTTTTTGTTGATGAACATTTAGGTTGTTTCCACAGCTTGGCTATTGTGAATGATACTGTGATGAATATGGTGTGTAAGCATCTCTTCAAGGCCCTACTTTCAATTCTTTTGGGTAAGTGCCGACACATGGGATTTCTGGATCATATAGTGGTTCTACTTTTCGTTTTTTGAGGAACTTCTATACTGTTTTCCATAATGGCTACAACATTTTACATTCCCACCAACAGTGTACAAGGGTCCCAATTTTTCCACCTCCTCCTCAATGCTTGTTTTTTTTTGTTTTTTTTTTGGTAACAGACATCTTGATAGGTTTGAGGTGATATCGGTTTCTGATTTTGATATGTACTTGTCCAATGATTAGTGATGATCATCTTTCACATATTTGTTGGTTACTACCATGTCTTCTTGGGAGAAATATCTATTCTAATCCTTTGCCCATTTTAAAATCTGGTTTTTGGTGCTTTGTTTTTAAAATTGTGACTATAATCTCTACCATATTTGTTTATTTTAGAGAGAGGGAGAGAAACATCAATGCAAGAGAGAAACATCAATGGGCTGCCCTCTGTACACACCCTGTCTGGGGACCAAAACCCTAACCCAGGCATGCGTCCTGACTGGGAATCAAATGAGCAACCTCTTGCCTTCCAGAACGACACCCAAGCAACTGAGCCACACTGGTCACAGCTACTGAGTTCAAGGAGCTCCCTATATATTTTGGGTGTTAGCTGCTTCTCAGATATGTGGTTTGCAAATATTTTCTCCCATTCCAGAAGTTATCTTTTCACTCTGTTGATTGTTTTCTATGCTGTGCAAAAAATTTTTAATTTGATGTAATCCTACTTATTTCATTTTGCTGTTGCTGCCTAGCTTTTAGTGTCATATCCAAGAAATCACTGCCAAGACCAATGTCATCAAATTTTCCCCAGTGTTTTTTTCTAGTTTTACAGTGTCGATGTCTTTTTTTATATGGTGTATGACAAGGCTCCAATTTCATTTTTTTCCATGATCATATCTCGTTTTCCTAGCACCATCTGTTAAAAAGACTATCCTTTCCCATTGTGTATTCTTAGCACCATTGCTGAAGATCATCTGACTGTATATGCATGGGTTAATTTCATGGTTCTCTATACTGTTCTATTGGTCCTCAGGTCTGTATCTATGCTAATGTCATACTATTTTATTTAGTGCAGCTTTGTATATTTTGAAATCAGGATGTGTGATTCTTCCAGCTTTGTTCTTCTTTCTCGAGATTGTTTGGGCTATTCTTAGTCCGCTCGTTTGATTCCCAGTCAGGACACGTGCCTGGATTAGGGTTTTGGTCCCCAGACAGGGTGTGTACAGAGGGCAGCCCATTGATGTTTCTCTCTTGCACTGATGTTTCTCTCCCTCTCTTCTTCTCTTCCCCTCTCTCTAAAATAAATAAATAAGGTAGAGATTATAGTCACAATTTAAAAAACAAAGCACCAAAAACCACATTTGGTTTCATTTAAATTTTAGCATTTTTAAATTTATGTGTAAAATGCCATGTGGATTTTATATGGGTTGCATTAAATCTGTAGATCACTTTAAATAGTATGGTCATTTCAACAATTTAAGTCTTCCAGTCAATTAACACGAGATGTCTTTCCATTTATTTGTATCTTCTTTAATTTCTTTCATCAACATTTTGTAGTTTTCAGTGTACAAGTCTTCCACCTCCTTGGTTAAGTTTATTCTTCAGTGTTTTATTGGTTTTGATGTTATCATAAATAGGGTTTTCTTAATATCCTTTTCATATCATTGCTAGTGTATACAAATGCAACTAATTTTTGTATGCTGGTTTTGTATCCTGCAACTTTACTGAATTCATTTATTCTAATAGGAATTGTGTGTGTGTGTGTGTGTGTGGTCTTTAGGATTTTCTACATATAAGATCACATCCTTTACAAGCAGAGATAGTTCTTCTTTTTCTTTTCCTATTTGAATGCCTTTTATTTCTTTTTTATCCTAACTGCGCTGCTAAGACTTACAGTACTATACTGACTAGGAAAGGAGAGGGCGGGCATCCTCATCTTGTTCCTGACAATAGAGGAAAAGATTTGTTTTTCACCGTTGAGGATGATATTAGCTGTGGAATTTTCATATATGGCTTTTACTATGTTGAAGTCTTTTCTTTCTTTTCCTAGTTTGTTGAGAGTTTTTTAAAAATCATGAAAAGGGTTTGAATTCTGTCAAATGCTTTTTCTGAATCTATTGAGATGATCTTGTGGTTCTCATGCTATATCTTCTTAATGCAGCATATCACAATTCATTTTCATATGCTGAATATCCTTGCCTCCCAAGGATAAAACCTACTTGATTACTGCATATGATTCTTTTCATGTGCAGTTAAGTTCAGTTCACTAGTATTTTGTTGAGGATTTTTTGCATGTATGTTCATCAGAGACACAGGTAATTTTCTTGTTCTTATAGTGTCTTTGTCTGGCTTTGGTATCAGGGTGATGCTGGCCTCATAAAATGAATTTGGAAGTATTCCTTTCTCTTTGAGTTTTTGGAAGAGATTGAGAAGAAGCAGTGTTAATTCTTCTTTAAATGTTTGGCAGAAGACACCAGTGAAGCCATCTGGTCCTGGCATTTTCTTTCTTGGGAAGTTTTTGATTACTAATTCAATCTCCTTACTAATTATAAGTCTGTTCAGGTTTTTTGTTTCTTCATGATTCAGTCTTGGTAGACTCTATTCTCTAGGAATTTATCTGTCTCATCTAGATTACCCAGTTTGTTAGTATAAAATTATTCACAGTAGTTTCTTATGATGCTTACTATTTATATGACATCAGTTATTTCTTTCATTTCTGATTTTATGAGTCATCTCTTTTTTTAGTCTACCTAAAGGTTTTTCAATTTTGTTGCTCTCTTCAAAAAACCCAACTCTTAAAGTTTTGTTGATTTTTACTATTGTTTTTCTATTTTTCCGTTTCATTTTATTTCTGCTCTAATCATGGTTTCCTTCCTTCTGCTAACGTTGGGCTAAGTTTGTTCTTTCTTTTTTCTAGTTCCTTGATGTGTAAACTTAGATAGTTTGAAGTCTTTCTTTTTTTTAATATATTTTAGGTGCTTATTGCTATAAACTCTTCCCTTAGTGCTGCCTTTGCTGTATTTTATAAGTTTTGGTATGACGTGTCTCAAAGTTTTTCTAATTTCCCTTTTACTTCTTTGTTTGGTTAATTGGTAATTTTTAATTTCCACATATTGGTGAATTTTCATGTATTCCTTCTGTTAGTCATTTAGTTTCAATCCATTTTGACCCAAAAAAGTGTCCGATATGGTTTCAGTCTTCTTAAATTCATTAATACTTGTTTTGCGACCTAACACGTGATTCATCCTGGAGAATGTTCCCTGTGCACTTAAGAAGAATACACACACACACACACACACACACACACACACACACACTCTCCTCTCTCTCTCTCTCTCTCTCTGCTTCTGTTCAATATGTTTGTTAGATCCATTTGGTTTATACTGTTGTTAAGGTCTACTATTTCTTTAAGGATTTTCTGTCTGAATGTTCTATCCATTATTGACAGAGTGGGGTACTAAAGTCTCCTACATTTGCTGTATTTCTCCTTTCAGTTCTGTGTCAAAATTTGCTTCATATACTTAGCGTTTTGTATATCCACATGCTCCAGTGTTACATGCATATACTTATAATTGTTATATCTTCCTGATGAATTGATTCTTTTACCATTACATAATGTCTTTGTCTTTTGTGACAGTTTTTGATTGTTAACTCTATTTTGTCTGCCATAAACACAGTCACCCTTGCTCTTTTGGCTACTGTTTGCATAAAATATCTTTTCCATCCCTTCACTTTCAGCCTATATACGATCTTAAATCTAAAGTGAGTCTCCTGTAGGCAGCATACAGTTGAATCTTGTTTTGTTTTGTTTTTAAATCCATTCAGCCACTCTGTATATTTTGATAGAGGAGTTTAATTTATTTACATTTGAAGTAATTGGTAGGAAAGGACTCACTATTGCTTTTTTATTAATTGTTTTCTGTGAGTCTCCTAGTTCTTTTGTCCATCTTTTCCTCTCTTACTGTCCCCCTTTGTGTTCCATTGATATTTTTCTTTGTATTCATATGCTTTGATTCCTTTCTCTAGGTATTTTCTTGGTGGTTACCACGGGGCTTCCATAAAACAACTCATAGTTCTCATATTTGGGAAGTTTTACACCATTTCTTTGAATAAGCTTTCTGTCCCTTCCACATTCCTCTTTCTGGGGCTCCCAAATGCATATATTGGTCCAGTAGACAGTGATCCCACGAGTTCCTTAAGCTTTCTTCACCGTGTCTCACTTTTTTTTCCCTTTTTGCTCCTCTGACTGGATATGACAATGACCCGTCTTCACATTCATTGATCTTTCCTTGGTTTGACCTACTCTGATGCTTGATCTGATGCTGAAACCATTTGTGAATTTTTCATTTCACTTATTGTATTCTTCAGCTCCATAACTTTTAAATTTGAAAAAATGTTTTGTCTCTGTGTTGTGCTGAAATTCTCACTTTGCTTATGCATTTTTCTTCTGACCTCATTAAGTACCTTTATAGTTTCTACTTAGAATTCTCTTCATAAAAATCATGTACCTCTACTTTATTTGGGTCAGTCTCTAGGGATTTATCTTGTACCTTTGGGACATATTTCCCTATTTCTTCATTTTCCTTGACTCTCTGTGTTGGTGTCTGTGCATAAGGAAAAAACAGCCACCTCACCCAGCCTAAATGGACTAGTTTTGTATAAAAAAAGACCCTCCCCAATCAGCCTGTTCATAGATTCTGGAGACCTCTTAAACCATTGCGCTAATCCAAACCACTGCCAGGGAGACAGGCCTCAAAGAAAAACTAAACCTGCCAACACCTTGATCTTAAACGTCCAGCCTCCAGAACTGTGAGAAATGAATGTCTGCTGTTTAAGCCCCATAGCCTGTGGAAATCTATTATGGAAGCCGAGCAGACTAAGACAGATTCCTCAGCTACTATGTAAACTCCAGGTAGGGTCACATGCCCTTCTTGCAATTTAATGAGAGACAAATTTGGCCTGAAATGAAACACATCAGTTGAAAAAATTAGCTGTAAGTATAGATGAAATTAAGAACATGCTGTGAAAAATAATTTTGTTTTTACAAAGGTTCCATCAAAGTCAGCAACATGACATTATACACCTTTTAATGTGTTTCAGTGTGAAGAATATGATGTCATCTATAAAGTACCAAAATAGCTTAATCCAACTCTAATGCTGATCTAACTGATGGTCTATAGGAAACACAGAGGCTAGTCGAAGTTAAATGATACTATGAGTAAACAATCAGTGAAACCCAAAGTGTGGAATGTTGAACAGGGTAACCACACTGAACACATTATAAAGCCAGTATCACAAAAAATGTTCAAAGAGAAGAAACTGTTCTAGACTACAGACACAATAATCAATTGCTGTACATAAACAAAACTGATCCTGGTTCCAAATATCAATGAAAGGAAAAATAAAGTCTATAAAATATATTCACAAAGTAACAATTAGGAAAATATAAAGACAGACTGAACACCAGATAATATCACTGCTAATTTCTTAGTTGTGATAATACAGAATGACTGTAATCTTAGGGACATGCATGGTAAATATTTAAGGATATGCCATGATGTCTACAACTTACTTTCAAAAATAGTACTACAAAAAATATGTGTGTGTGTGTGTGTGTGTGTGTGTGTGTTTACAGAGGGAAAGAAGAGGGAGGGAAGAGGGAGAGCACAAATACAGCAAACGTGAGTTATTGAATTTAAGGAGGGTATATTCTTTCAACTTTTTGTAATGTCTGAATATGTGCATAATAAAAAGTTGGGAAACATTATCCCAAACATCATCTCCAAACTATCTAGATCAGGATTTGAAAGGGGAGAATCCATCGATGGAATCCTATGAGCTTCCAAACTTCTATGCAAAGTGATGCATAAAATCACGTATGTGTATGTGCAGTTTTCCAGAGAATGGGTCTGCAATTTCCATTTGATATTCAGAGTTGTGTGTAACTTCCAAAGAGTATTGAACCACCGCTCCAGAATAAAGAAAATATATGACAAATAGGAAAAGAGCTGGATTTCAAACTCAGTGCTTATAAAACAGTACTGCTTATATTTTAAAAAGTTAACAGGAAGCAGCCTAAAATCTCTTTAGGCTGACCAGGGCTGCCTCGAGGTATGAGGAGGTGGTTCTGTCCTGGAGGCTGTATAACTCTGCACTAAGGGCAGGAGCTGTCTGGGGGACCGGAAAAGACACAGGGCCTCTTGGTGTCCACACCTTGAGACTCTGGAGGCAGCACTTTAAGCATATATTACAAACGCCAGGCTGTCTTCATGCTCTCTTTTCATTAATAATTTTCAAAACAAGAGACGGAGATGAAAGAATGAGAAAGATGAAGAAAGGTGTATTATTTTTCCCTGTCTCTGTTCAAACATGACCAGCAAGAGTATCCCATACCTCTCTCCTCTGTTTTCAGTTCTTCCAATGATCCTCATTGCTTCAGTGGCCAACAGTCTTTTTAAAAGACAGGGAGCACTTTCCTTGAACAACTCTTACCTGTTAGCCCTAAGTATAGAACCAGGGAAGGTGGTCACTGGGACAGAGGATGTGGGCCAGGAGCCCACCACCAGCCAAAGCCGATCTCTCACCTTGCCAATGGGTCTAAGGGGCCAAGTCCCGGAGCCTGGCTTGGAAGCTGCAGCCCATCTGCCCACTACGCCCATGACGCCATGCTGCCTGCTACCTCAGCAACTGTTCCAGGATGGAGCACAGGATGTTGGAGCCTGCCTCTTCAACAAGCCCCTTGTACCTCAAAGACAGGCACCACAAATCGTATTCACTGTGTCCCCAGCATCTCTGGGTCTGACACCTGTCACACTTCAGGTGTGCTATCTGCTGGGGACACTGGCTGGCATAGCTTATCAAGGAGGATGTGTGATGGGAGCCTCACAGTTTCCATCACTCTAGGTGAGGGCAGAATGTGAGGCCAAGACTTCCGCTTATCTGTTAAGTGGTCTCACTTCTGTTCCTTCATTTGATCATTACAAAAGCCCTGGGAATTAGGCAGGAAATAATTCACATCCCTCATCACAGAGGACGAAACTCAGGGAGAGGTTAAGTGCTCAGGAAAGGTTACGTAATGGATTGTGGCATGCTTCCCTTTCAGGAGACTCTAGGGACAGCAAAACCTACAAAAAATAAAACATCATAATATGTAAATCCAAATGTTGCCTGTGGATGCATGCATGTTAATGGATGGTTAGAAGCCTTTGGGGGAGGGAAGAAATGTGGAACTGAGAAGATCTTTCTATAATTCTCGCAACATTTAAGTCTAAGAGGAAAAAATATTGGCCATTTTGCTTTAAAAAATGGAAAACATGAAACATATCACGCGACCAGAGAAAAGCAATTCAGTAAGAAAAAAAAGTGGCTCAAAATAAAAGTTATGGTTCCATATTATACTGCTTGCTTTCACCAATATTACACTGCAACTTCCGGTATAAGATTTTTTGGTATTTTATGGATTCTGCTGTACTTGGAAAACACAAGTTTTATATTTGCAAAGGTTTTAACTAGTAAACACTACATTTAAAAATCAATTATCAATATATAATTTTATTAGATTATTATAAACTGTTTTATCATGAGGGTAGAACAGGTACTAAAGAAAATTTTGAGGTTAGGTTTTAAAAAATGGCCCAGGGGCTCATTACCCTAAAATCACAACCTGCGTGTGGCACTCGGATTAGCTTCCTTCTCACTTCTCTTGGGTGTTTATGACGTGGCGGTCATACCACGTAGGATCCTTCGAATCCTGACTTCTTCCCTTAAGCTTATATCGTAAGAGCTCTTCCAGATTATTATACCATCTCTGTAACCACAGTGTACAATTTACAGACCTACTAAGTAATATTTTAAGTGTTTACTTAACCATCCTATTTTTAGACAAGTAGGATGTTGCCAAATTTTTACTGTCATAAAGAACATATTTTCTTCCCTGTGTTTCTTTAGATAAATTCCTAAAGTATATTACCAGGTCAAAGTGGATGATAACTTTTAAGATTTTTGAAAAATGCTTCCTCAAATGTCTAAATATACACCTTTACTAGTAACAAATGAGAATACTTATTTGATTGTACTCATCAATAACCAGTAAAACATCAGTATCAGTTTATTATTACTTTTGCTAATAAGTGAAAATATATCCTCACTACACTATTTTGCATTTTTTTCCTTGAGAACAACTTTTCCACCATATAACTACTGACTAGTTGAACTTCTTTTGTAAATTATTATTTATGTCCATTATCCATTAATCAATTGGCTATGTATATAGATTTAAAACTAAATTTGTGGCAACATTTTCTGCAATTGCAATGTTAACCCGATGTTTACCATGTTGGTGGGAAATATTATTTCTCCAATCTACGGTTCACTTAAAATTTTTGTTTTAATATATACCTGGACACTGTCATTGTTCTTTTCCCCTTTGTGATTCCTTAAGAGGCTTTGGAGCCAACTCCCTGACCCCTGCCCCTTACTCCCTGTGTGATAATACTTCACTCATTTCCTCCTCAGCTCTCATGGCTTGAACATTACACACTCACACTCAAGAGGCATTACCTGTTGGTCATCGGGAGTCCATATGCCACATGTGATTTGACTTTCCAAGTTGATCTCAGATGACCAGTGTCTTTGTCCACTGACAGAACCGACCAGGACAAATCCATCTCGATATGAAATAAGCGCTTGAGTCCCATCATGGCTCCAAGTGAAATCACTCACCTTTGAGACACACAGATAGAAGTGGTCAATTTGTAATCTTAAAGGGAAAGTACTTTTATCAAAGACTAGATACAGTCACTAACTTAGCCTCTGGCTAAGATCAAGATGGCTTTAAAGAGAACAATATAAATGTATATAATATATGTATTGAACAATATTACATAATGTAAAAGACATCACTTGGAATGCACGTGTCAGTGTGATGCTAAGTGTTTCACACACGTTAATAAACCCCTCATAAAGATCACCCGCGGGAGTATTATCATGCCCATTTTACAGAGAAAATAGGCACATAGGATAACCAAAATAACAAGACTTTTTGTAGACAGATGGTTTCATTTCTCTTGAGTAAATATCTAGAAGTAGAATTAATTGCTGGTTGGTATGTTAAACAGATGTTTAAGTACACAGAAACCACCCAAAACCACTTTGTTTTCCAAAGTGGTTATACCATTTTACATCCCTATCAGCAGTACATGTGAGTACCAGCAGTATCAACACTTGGTGTTGTTGGTCTTTTTATTTTAGCTATCCTAGTAGCTGTGTAGTGGCACAACACTGTTTTAATTTGCATTGTGACAATGACTAGTATGTTGAGCATGATTTCATGTGCTTATTGACCATTTGTAGATCATCATTTGGGACATGTCTGTTCAAATCCCTTGTCATATACATCTATTTATATATATGTATTCATATCACCTACTCATATATGAGGTCTGTCCAGGAAAAGTCCAGCCATTGTTAACATAACAAGAAGGGTCTGTGCAGCATCGACGTCACCTGGCAGCCAAGGAGAGTGGACTGAAATGTGTGTGCCTGAACAATGATGACTTCACTGTACTAGTTAGTGGGCGGTAGATGACAGAGTGAGTGTACTGTGTGGCCATCACGTTCAAAACGACGGAGTAGAGTAAAGAATCAGCATCAAGTTTTGCATTAAGCTTGAACATTCCTCCATGGGAACCATTTGGATGATTCGGAAGGCAACAGCTATGGGCAACTGGTGACTGGCAATTTCATCATAACACCTCCACTCATACATCACATCTAGTGCAGTTTTTTGGTGAAACATCAAATTGCCCAGGTGACTCAGCCCTGCTACAGCCCAGATTTGGCATCCTGCAACTTCTGGCTTTTTCCAAAACTAAAATCACCTTTGAAAGGGACGATATTTCAGACTGTTGATGAGATTCACGAAAATTTGACAGGGCAGCTGATGGCGACTGGGAGAACTGTGTGAGGTTCCAAGGTGCCTACTTTGAAGGAGACTGAGGCAAATGTACAATGTTTTCTTTTATCTTCTTCAATTAATATCTCTATTTTTCATAGTACGTGGGTGGTACTTTCTGAACAGACCTCAGGTCAAGAAGTTTGCCTTCTTAATTGTGTTATAAAAATTCTAAATACAATCCCTTATTAGAAATGTGTGATGCAAATAATTTCTCCCATTCTGTGGTTCACCTTTTCACTTTCTTAGTGGTATGTTTCAAAGGGTAAAAGTTTTAAATTTGATGAAGTTCAATATCAAGTTTTTTCCTTTATGGTTCATGCTTTTTGTGTCCAATCCAAGGAACTTTTACCTAACCCAGGGTTGCAAATGCAGTTTCCAGATGTTTACCTTTTATATTTATATCTATAACTCCCTTAGAGATAATTTTTGTGAAGGGTATGAAGAATCAAGATTCTTTTTTTTAAATACAGATATTCAGTTGTTTCAGCACATTTGTCAAAGATTATTCTTTCCCATCGCTGAACTACCTAAGCGTTTTAAAATTACCTTTGATTACCTTGTCAACTACCTTTTCTAGTCATGCCCAACTTTTCATTCATAAGATTGTTTAGGTTTTCTTAATCAGTCTTGCCAGCAGTTTGTCTATTTTGTTAATTTGTTTCCAAACATCAAATTTTATATTTGTTGATCTCTTCTAGTGTATAATTTTCTTCCTATTGCATTAATTTCTACTTTAAAATATTATCTTCCTATTTTCACTGGATTTACTGTTGTCATTTGGTAACTGTATAAGAAAGATGGATATTTATCTAATGATCCTTACATTATAGAAGAAAAAAGTTTTATTATTTTCTAATATAAATAACTAAGGGTATATATTTCTCATATCACCACTTAAATCCTCTCTCACAAATATTATTGTGATTTTATCATCATTCAGATCTAGGATTTTATAAATTTCCATTAAATTTATTATTTAACCCTTGAGTTATTTAACAATGCATTTTAAAATTACCAAATATACGAGAATTGCTTAAATTTATATTTTTGTAATTAATTTCTAACCTAGCTGCATTGTGTTCAGAAATCATGGTCTATAACCATGATACCTATTAATGGATTTCGTTAAGGTTTTATTTATCCCCTAAAACAGGGATTGGTGAACCACGGCCAGTGGGCAAAATCTATCCTGCCACCCATTTCTGTATAACCTACAAACTAAGAATGGCTTAAAATGGTTGAGAAAAATAAATAAATGGAAGAGTGATATTTTGTTATATGTGAAATTATACAGCAAATTCAAATTTTAGGGTCCGTAAATAAAGTTTAAAATTTAATCAATAAAAGTTTTCTGGAAATCCATTTTCTTTCCTGTTATACAGTATTAACATAATAGCCTCAATTTTGGCTCCTAATCCACAAAGCCTTAAATATTTACTCTCTGGCCCTGGCTGTTGTGACTCAGTTGACTGAGTGATGGCCTGCGAACCTAAAGGTCACCAGTGTGATTCCTGGTCAGGGCACATGCCTGGGTTGTGGGCCAGGTCCCCAGTTGGGGGTGTGTGAGAGGGAACAGATCTATGTTTCTCTCCTTCTCTTTCTCTCTCCCTTACCCCTCTCAATAAAATAAATAAATAAGCAAACAAACAAACAAACAAATAAATAAAATCTTTAAAAATATTTACTATCTGCACCTTCACAGAAAAGTTTGTGGAACCCTTGAACATGATCAATTTTTGCAAATGTTCTATGTCTGTGTGAGAAAAATGTTTGTTTTCTAATTGGTGGATTCAGAATGTACACATGTCCAACAGGTCAAGCTTATTGTGTTAATCAGGTCTTCTGTATCTTTGTTTTTGTTGAAACCTCCGAGTATATCAATGAATTTATCAAATTTCCCTTTCAGTCCTATTAGATTTCTTCATATATTTTGAGGCTATTAATAAATGTACACATTGTGATTTTATTTAAAAGTTTCTTCATAAATCACAGCCTTTATCACAACGTGTTTGGTAATCCTCTATAAAACAAACACTGCTGTCTTTTTAAAGCCTATTTTAGCTACTTTAGCTCCCAGCTTTCTTTATTCCTTGCTATTTGCCAAAATATCCTTCTTATCCTTTTACTTTAAATTTTCATATGCCTTTAAGTTTTAGGTGTGGTTCTTAACAGCATACAGCTGTGTTTTAAAAAATATAATCTGTCAAGCATTATCTTTTGATGCGTGAATTTAGTCCATTTATATTTATTCTATTTATTGTTGTGTGTAGTCCTGTTTCTTACCACCGTAAATTACTTTTTCAGCTTATATTGCCTTTTTTTATCTTTTCTAACTAAAAAAAAAAATTGGCATCTATAGTTTTCACCACTGTTTATACTTAAAAATGTTCAACTTTCTTTAAAATTTGTGACATTATTGGATATATCACATTTCAGATAATAAAAAAATATATGCACACACAGCAAAGGGACATGAGCTTTTTGCTGTTTTCCCAGTAGGGGTTATGAGTTGAGGGTTCAGCATGTCTCCATCGTGACAATGGCAGCGATCTGTGAGATAGCTCTTGAACAGCTGGCTGGTTTGAAGTCACTGAAAAAACTTTTGTCAGGTAAATTCAAAATCTTGGTTTTTTATCCACTGTATATTTGACCAATTACATTATCTAGCTTTTCTTAAGAACTTAAAATGTGTTTCAGAGACAACTAATTCTGTAATAAAATTTCAAAACTCTTTCATTTTGCAAAAATAATGCTTTTATTTACATGCACATTAACTCATTTACCTTGGAAAATATTTGTACTAAGAGGAAAATCATCTTAGCAATGGGCTGAAATGTATAGTCAGTGAGAAGAATCTTGTCCAACACACCATCAATCTTACACTCAAAAATAATTATAACACAGGATGTTTACATGAACTAATTGGGTTTATTAAATCAGGTCAGCGCAGAGTGATAAGAATATATTACAACTGGAAAAGCAAAAACGGGAAGCTTGGTACCAAATGCTGTAAGAAAGTAGGTAGAAAGCCCCTTGCACTGGTCGTCTTCCAGCTGGGAGGGAAGGGCCCCTGCCTCACTAATAAGCACTCTCAGGCACGGGCTCGCTGAAGCTGACTGGCAGCCCCGCCAGCCCACTGCCCGCAGCAGCTCTCTATCCAGCCATCCTTGGTGACTAACACTGTAAAACTATGCATGCACTGCTCTAGACTCAGTTTCGAAATAAAGGACTCAGCATTTCCTAAAAACGAAATTGTTAAAGCATCACTTAGCTTTTGCTTGTGATGTTTTGCTAAGATGTTTCATTGCTTTGTCTTAATGAAAGGAATGCTATATAACAAGGATCACCTGTAATTTGTTCTAAAAAGTGTTATTTCTCAATACTTTTTCAAGGATTTCAAGGACATTCCTGTTCCAGTCATAAAATTGTCCCTCCACCCACCAGATGCTGTTTCAGGTGTACAGGGCCACTGCCTCTTTGACCGGTTGATTTATCACCACTAGCGTGTGATGCTCTTTACTCAAATTAAGATCTAACTTCAACAGAATTAAAAGCAACCAAAGAGTAAAACTATATAAAATTTGTATGAATCAGATCACAAGATACAGTGGTTACTTTGGTAGAATGCAGCAGGCACAGGCATTTGTGAGATTCTAGGTACTTCCAGATGTTCTATGGTCCAGGTAAGCTCATTCACCTCCAGGTCTGAATTCAATCTTCCTTTCTTTTTTCTAACATGCCTGTTTGCACCAAACTCTAAATGACAAGGAAAGCTGTGGAATACAGAGGGGGCAGAGACCACGCAGCTGCTACAGAGGTGACAGGAGGTTCCCTCCTCAGATAGGCTGCCAGTCAGGAGGAAAAGATGTGGTGACAGCTTTCTTTGGCTGCTGTGGCTGGACTCTTAACAGTTCTGAAGCCTGAGCTCTTGCCAGATGGGTTTATTTGGGAACAACAAAGAATTGCAATTCCTGACACGCAGTCTAGCGGTAAACCACACGCAGGTCCAGAGGAACCAAAGAGAGGAACGCGGCACTTTTATAGACTCACGCAGGGATGTTGTAATCCAAAGATTCCACTGGAGGAAACTGGAAGTTCCAAGCATGGTGACTTCTCATCGGCTGAGCTATAGCTGCCTCCCATTGGCTGAGCTGTCCCTGGGCCAGGAAGACTTTTCCCTTCCCTATGACTGCTGACAT
This sequence comes from Mormoops blainvillei, assembly GCA_004026545.1. Classification (NCBI taxonomy): domain Eukaryota; kingdom Metazoa; phylum Chordata; class Mammalia; order Chiroptera; family Mormoopidae; genus Mormoops; species Mormoops blainvillei. The sequence continues at coordinate 157,263 of PVJD01001265.1, read as the reverse complement.
AGTCACTTATAGGATCACTTCCTGTCGGAGATGTAGGTACCTCTCTTTCGGTAGGGTCAGTCCTGTGCGTTAAGTGAACTATGCATGAAAGTTCTCTCTTTCGACCTCTCAACTCCATTTCAAGTAAAGTTTCTGCTTATTAATTTTCACATTTCCCCCTTGTGATCAAGATCTTTCTCTAAAAGCACTGTTGATCGAGAGTCGGGTTTTTCCAGATTCAATGGCCTTTTGTCCCTTGATGCCAGAAAGCACCTTTCCTGAATGTTACCTTCCAGGTCAGAGGGAAATTCACATCTGAGAAACAAGGAGGGGCAAGAGGGAGATCTCTCAGGCATCTCCCACCTAAAGCCTGTATCTTAGAATACGAAACATGGCAAACATACACTCAGAACTGAAAGAATTAAATAAGCATGTTGGGAAGCCGCAATACAGGAATAAAAACATGAAGCAATTAAACAGTATTGTTAGCTCAAAAAAAATGTTTGGAACAATATGTCTTAGCAATATACCATGAATACACGGCATTTCTGCTAATAGAGCAGTTGCCTGTTGGGGAACAAGTAGTGTGTGTGACAGTGTTTTGTACTCAAACCTGGGTTCAAATTCTGGCTTTAGCAAGTTACTGAACCTCCCTGACCTATTTTTTGGCCCCCATTAAATGAGAGTAACAGTTTCTGAAAAGGGTTCCTGTGGAGACTGAAAGGCAACACATGAAAAAGCCAAGCACTGATTGGCATTCCTAGTTCCCCTTCACTTTATTTCTCTAGGTAACACTTTAAAGACCTCTTGCCATCCCACTAAAAATGTGTCTCACCTGACCACTGCACCTTTCTAGGGAAAAGGGTTCATTCACATTTTGGTGGGCAAGACAATGATAGCACTTCAGAGACCCTTATGGGCAAATTTAGATAAGTCTTCACCTTACAGAAAGCCAAGAAGAGTTGCGGCCCCAAGACCTAAAGGTGGTCTTTGGTGATGACATTGTGGCTACTATTTTGGGGAAGGTAGGCTCCGTGTGTGGGTGCTATGAGGTCATAGGGCCTCATAATTGTATAGATACTCTAACAACTCTTGGAGACTACCAAAGGCAGGCAGTGCTCATAAGCACTGTTCATATTTAGTCTTACTTAGTTCTAGTGATCCTCTAGGCAGGTACCATTAGGGTCCTTATGTTACAGATGAGGAAACTGAGGCACAGAGAAGTGTATTCCCCTAAGAAGTCAAGATTCTTGACCTGTGTGGTCTGACTCCAGGGCTCCTGTTCTTGACCAAAACACCCCCCTCCCCCCACCCCCATGACTTGAACTTTTTGTGGTCATGGGGATTTCCACATCTGCAGCTCCATGCAGAAGGCTAATTAGTAGGCACAGGGTAGGTTCTACCTCTTCCTTTTTCATCCTGTGGGAGGTAAGCAGGAAACTGATGTGACCTTTTCAGAATCAGTCAAAATTGTTACAACAGACCATACCCTCAAATAAACCCTCAAAGAAAGAAAATTCTACTTTTATCCAGTGGTAGATTTATCTTCCATCATGACATCTTATAAAGATCCTCTGTCTGCTAATAATAACTGCTAATCACATCTTCACTCCTTGCAGTTTTATGTCACTTCACTGATCTCTATCTTTCAAACTTGGGGAGCTCTTAGCTTATTTAAGCAACAGATCAGAGAGAAGAGGGTGAGAATCCTTTCCTCAGAGAAATGTATAAAGGCTGTCACAGGGAAGCCACTCTAGGAGAGAATAGTCTAAGAAGCCCCTCATCAATCAAGGTCCCTGTGGACTCAGTTCTGAAGCCCTAGTTCTGTTAAATCCCTGGGATGGCACATGTGTCCTTAAGCACAGGAGAGGAGCTCTGTGTGGCCCTTCTTCACATAGGAAGAAGAGCAGAGTCGTCCCCATCAGTCAGAAGACTGGGGTGGGGGTGGGGAGGAGGTTAAAAATAGCACAGCTCAGCAGAGTGTCCCTGGAGCAATTGTTTTCCTCTGAGTGAGACAAATTTGTATCAGAAAGGAAGAGCTGAGGGAGGACCACAGGTGGCCTCGCTAATTGAAACCTGATAGAAGAAAGTGTTAAAAACTCAGCTGGGTGAGTAGACTGTAAGGAACAGTCACGTGGAGCTCCCTGTGAGAGAGCGGTGAAGATTACAGCACAGGGAAAATACCTTGGGAAAGGGAGCAAAAAAGTGATATGTCGGAAGTACTTCAGAGGATCCAAATTTAACAGGCAATCACAACACTGAGTGTAAAAATGATTTTACAGACCTAATTAAAGCTTTAAAACTTGGAGCAGTCCCACAACAGAAGCACAGGGGAAGAGAAGGAAGTATGATCTTTCTCTTTTTATCTGGCAATATACTCATGAAGCATGAAAAGCGGGGTTCTGGTTTCATTTATTTCTACTCCACCTACTTCTGGAAACAGTTTTCATTTGCCCTGGAACACGTGGTCTGTGCAGTCTCTCCAGCAGCCTTTCCCTGGAAGAGGTTGTGGCCCACTCACCTGAGCCCCTCGGTCATTGACCAGTTCCACAGACCACCTTCCTTCGTACTGAATCCACACAAATATCCCTCCGTCTGCATCACACGTGGCCAGCTTCTGGTATGGCTCGTTCCACCTCACCAGCACAACCTAGAAACAACCAAGAAGACAGTTACCACAGGGAATGAGCCAGCAGGCCAGGATTATGCCTACAAAGAGATCAAACCTCAGAACTAAACAGAATGCGTGGTCAAAGGAAAAGCCTGGGGGAGCATGAGGAGATCGGTGGAGGGGACAGGGCACAGCCCACATACATGGCAGAGCTGCAGAGACGTCCCACATAAAGGCTTCCCGACAAACAGCAAACGGTGAACTACAGCATGAAAATGCCCATAACTATAAAGTCAGAGGGCCCAGGGGCCTTCTGTACCCTGCCTTACGTCTCACAAGCGCAAGGATCTCTCATCTGTCAGTCCTGTGCAATGGCAAAACAACTTTCACAAAATCTATTGTGTATTTGAATTAAAGTATTATTTATTTGGTACAGAAAGAAGAACGGATGAGGCCTATTTAATTTCGCTTTCCTTCCAATATGAAGTTTTCCACATCTCTTCTAGACTCTTATTTTCAAATAGTTCAGCATCTAAACATGGCCAGTTTGGAAAACATACACATTTAAAATATCTAAGTTGTTTAGGATTTGTCACAGAGGAAATGGGAAGAAATGGTAAATTTCAAAATGTTAAGAGTATAAAAATTTAATTTTTAAATTTGAAAAATGCTGATTCTGGATAATCACGTTCATCTTTCTCATCTACCACTCCCTCATCTCACAGGCAGGCCCTCTGGCAGGTAGTCTGCAGGATGAGGTAAATGCCTAATGACAGCCGCCATAGAGCCCCGTAAAATCTCTAGGGACACAGCACTACAAAGGGATCCCTAAAACCAATGATCCACAAAACCAACTCCCCACGTTCACTGTGGTGCACGTTCCCTGTGTGTCACCAGACCGGCCCATGTCAAATTAAGTCATTCAGTCAGACACTGACCTCGTACTTAGGTCCATGCTGTGTGATGCTGTGACCAACAAGAAGTTGGAGAAGACCCGGCCCTGTTCTTGCGAAAAGTCCAGCTGGAAGCCTGAATATCCATGGATATGTGGACATATACTGACGTGCGTCCGTCAAACTAGGACTATCATTAAGCAGCAAAAGCACAACTAATGTTCATAAGAAAGAATCCCATCTCCTCCCAGGGCTTTGTGCCGAATGAACCAATAACCCTTCTGAACATGTGGTACCTGTGTACACGGTCTCCAAATTCTGACAGTTGACCCTTGAACAACGAGGGGCTAGGGGTGCTGACCCCACTCACAGTCAAAAATCCACCTATACCTTTTGATTTCCCCTAAACTTAACTGCAGCCATCCATCAGTTTCCATGAGGGACTGATTCCTGGGCCACTATAAATACCAAAATCCGCGGATGCTCAAGGCCCCTATATAAAATGGCATAGAAAAATGCATACAATTGGCTACCTGTGTCTGTGGCTGGTGGAATCCATGGATACAAAACCTGGGAGATACAGAGGGATGACTACATATTTATTGGGAAAAAACTCGCCTATAAGTGGGCCCAGGCAGTTCAAACCTGTGTTGTTCAAGGGTCGACTGTACAAAGACAGATTGTCAAGGACCCACAATGACCGGACCCCTCCTCATGCCTGTGTGTGTCCAAAACACAGACCAACACAGAAGCCCAGTCACTTCTCAAAGTTGTACCATAAGCACAATGATTTTAGGTCTTTAAGTCTGTTTTCAAGGCACTGGAGTCCTAGGAGTGGCTCCCAGCCTTGGTCCACCACACTTAGCAGTATTAGTATTGGCTGTAAGATGCACAATAAAATCCTCAAATTTTCTGAGAGGAAATTCTTACCCACTTAAAATATAAGAATACTGTAGCTGTTCTTTAAAATTCCGCAAAAATCAAAAAGAGCTGTGAGGCTGCAACCTTGAGACATGGCGATCACCAGTCAAATCTAAGCTAGTTGATGGCTCCCACACCAAGGCAACTTCCGCGGATGCGGACACGGACCACTGCCAGCAGCCCCATCCAGCCACCGCTCCGCCGAAAGCACCTGCCTGCTCTGGTCCAGGCCCTGCACAGGCAGTGCTTGCATCCCCCTGCGGCACACACCCCCTCCCTGCTGAGCTGTGCTGCTTGAGGAAAGGCACAGTCATGATCATCTTTGAACACTGACACACCGTGATTTTGAATATATGATGCCAAAGATTAATACATAATGAGAAGTTATGATCCTTATTCGGTAATATCTTTGAATTATAAAAGGTTATTAAAAACTATTTCAAGCAGGTTATTTTCAACTCCCAAAGGCTTTTTAACAACAGCTAATACTGCCTGTCTGCCCATTATAAAGTGTTAGGTGCTAAGACGTATTTGTCCTTGTGGAGCTCAGTTCACCAAATGGACACAATCTAGTGCTCTCTCTGCAACAGAGCCGTGAACATACACAGGAGGGCCCTCGACACAGGCAGAGAGGGCGGCGACAAATCCAGATTGACTTTTTTAAGTCTAGTATTTAAAATTCTCTAAATTACTGATCTAATTTTTTAAAAATAGTAAAGCCAATACAGCAACAAAAGTCTGTAAATGCAGTGAACGTGTCGTCTTTATAAAGTTCTTTCAGACCCAGCGAGGATTTGGTCTGAGCCTTGCAATCCACAAAAGTGTGAGCTGCCCCATTTGGTCCCCAAAGCCACAGACTCAGCATTTAGGCCCGCAATCACTGACAGCCTCCAGAATGGCTGCCACAGGATGGAATATGACCAACAACATGGTATGATGCCTTATCGGTTTTGAATTATTTTCTTAACACAGTGACCACTCATCTACTGTGACCTTTCTTAAAAAACAGTACTTGACGGCAAGGCATCATATTTGAGAGCACAGAGGTTAGTCACCTCTTCTATACGTTTGCCTTGTTGCTTTAACATCTAAAGGTATGGTTGCATATTTGATTCAAATTCAAATAATCAAACCCCCCTTCTTCATGACAACAGCTGGCATAGTCACAGCATGACACAAACATGAAACAGAAGTAAGACATATTTTAAAGTTATTTCTAATGTCAAATATTTCTTGGTCATATGAGAACACAGTGGTAGTTGTTAGGTAAACAAAAAGTTCACAGGCTCAGTGCATCCCTCTGTAATTCCTGACCAGTTGAGAGGCAGCTTTAAAAGGACACGCAGTCTCCACGCACACACTTCTTTGCTGTGAGGTCTACTAGTAAGACTAAGCGGGTAGCATCCCAAAATTGGGAGAAAAAAAATCTTTCCAACAATTCTGGATTTAAAAATGAAGTCACACTGCTAATGGTGTTTCCCTGGATTAGCATTTCCATTTCCTCTCTCCTCTACAGTTTGTACTGCCCACCTTATCTCCCAGGGCTTATTTCCTGTTCTCCGGACCCTTCCAGTCTCTTTGGCAACGTCAGGACATACCAGAGTGTTGAGGAATTACGAACTAGCAGGCCAGCTAGGTCCTCAGTCGCCCAAATTATGTGGCAGAATGCAGGGTGCCCAGGCATTCTAAGCAGAACTTTCCTTCCCTTTTAAAAGAAAGTGGGGTTCAGGGTTACACTGGGTGCGGAAATGTTTAGGTTTTTAGCTGAAAGGCAGCTCCTCTGCTAAAGACAGGATAAGGTAAGTTTTGACCTAGGTCTTTGATGATTCAAAAAAATATGTCAGCCTGCTACCCTTTCTAATGTAAGGTGTTCTATCATTTTATAGGTATTGTTATCAATAAATATTGAGGACTATTAAAAGTAGAGAAATCTGTACTAAAAATATAGGGCAGGTCTGCAAAAAGCCTATCTGAGCTGTGATCTAATGCCCTAAATAAGTCACTTCACTTCCAACACCTAAAACTATTTTTAGGGAGAACAAAACTGTGTCAGTTAACCCGACTGAAGGATATTCATCTTTTCAAGCAAGAACCCTTCAAATGGTGTTGATAAATATGAATATCATTTATATTTTATAGAAATATATGGGAAACCAACTCAGTGAACAGCCATTATCATCAATATTCAGAAATATTTCCCTCAACCGAAAAAAGAATGTAATTTGATGAATGCTAAATATGAATACCTCAAGTAGTAAATCCTTGTAAATGATTATTATCACTTGGTTCTTCTAATTCTGTAATTTATTAAGTGAAACAGCAATAAGTTCAATTGTTCAAGAAAAACAAAATGAGTGCCAGTTTAATTTTAGATACATTTAGTCATTTAAACAAAGAACCGAGGGTACCTTAAAATAGAGGCTGGAAGAAATTCATTGGGAACAGTGGGTTCCAAACCAGTGCCCACCAGCAGGCAGGTCCTGTGACATGCTGTGGCTGTGGGCAACAGCAGACCCACTCAGCGCCCCTTGCCTGGTCTGCCAGGGCTGGGGAACAGCAGTGCTTCCGCTAGGGTTGAGAGGAGTATGAGAACGGACCTCAGAACAGTGCCAGGCACACGGCACATGTTCAATCAATGAGAGCACTATATTATTTACTCATGAGCTAACACTTCCAGAACGTAAGTCTTCAGCACAGTATCTACGTCTATGGTCTCTTCTGATAAATGGTTTGACTAATGGTCTTTCTTTCCAGATCCGCATTCTGTCTCCAGTACTTCCCACCCAATTCTGTACCCTAAACACCAACATCTCCACACACATCCTGCCACCTTTGGCCCAGAACACCTCTCTGGTCCTTGGCTCCTAGTGGTCCAGCCACACCCTTTTGCCATTACCATGGCACCCCTGGACAGGTGGCCCATGCGTTCAAGCCCTGCATTGATCTCCAACCCTCTGTTTCTCACCAACCCAACAACTTCTCTGCTCTTCTCGGGCCCCCAGCGCTATGCCAGGCACACAGTAGGCATGACACAAATATTTCTAAATTTAACTATTCATGAAGGATGATTAAGTGGCTTTCTGTAGAATTTTATATTGTTCTCTCTCAAAAGAAGGTTGTAAGAAATGGTTCAAATGAAGGTTCTTTTTCTTTTTGGAGAGGGCAGCTTTATTGAGACAAAATACAATTTGCCCATTAAAGTGTACAATTCAATGGTTTTTAGTATACATATTTACCAAGGTCTGTAACCATCATATTAAATTTTAGAACATGTAAATCAACTCCCCACCCACCCCTCAACATCCCTCCAACCCTAGGGAATCACTAATCTACTTTCTGTCTCTACGGATTTGCCTAGTCTAGACATTTCATATAAATGAAATAATACAATATGTGGCCTTTTGTGCCTGGCTTCTTTCATTCAGACTACTGTTTTCAAGGCTTATCTATGTTGTAGCACATATTAGTACTTACTTTCTTTATGTGGCCAAATAATATTCCATTGGGTGGATATGCCATATTTTGTTTATCCATTCAGTTGATATACTTTTGGGTTGTTTCCATCTTTTGGCTACTATAAATACTACTGCTATGAATACGTGGTTCAAGTTTTTGTATGAACACGTTTCCATTTTCTTGGGTATATGCCTAGGAGTAGAGTTGCTGGGTCATGTGGTGATTCCATGTTTAACTTTAAGGGACTGTCAGACTGTTTTCCAAAGCGGCTGTGCCGATGTACATTCCCAACAGCAACAGTAAGGTTCCAATGTCTTCCTCCACATCGTCATTAACACATGCTACTATCTTTTTGTTTTTTTAAAAGATTTTATTGATTTATTTTTAGAGAGAGGATAAGGGAGAGAGAAGGAGAGAAACATCAATGTGTGGTTGCCTCTCACACGTCCCCAACTGGGGACCTGGCCTGCAAACCCAGGCATGTGCCCCAACTGGGAAACCAAACCGGTGACCCATTGGTTTGCAGGCTGGTGCTCAATCCACTGAGCTGCACCAGCCAGGACATTACTGTTTTTTTACTCTAGCATTCCTAGTGGGTGTGAAGCAGTTTTGATTTGCATTTCCCTGATGGCTAATGGTGTGAAGCACCTTTTCAAGTGCTTTCTGGACATCTGTATATCTTTTTTTTTTTGAGAAATGTCTATTCAGATCTTTTGTCTCTTTTTATTTGGCTTGTCTTTTTACTATTGAGTTGTAAAAGTTTCTCTTCTTAACCCTCTGAAACACTGACTATATTTGAAAAAACTTTAGCTTTTATTTCCACATAATTCAATTCATTTCTCTTATTAAATGTTCATAATTCCAGTCCTCATTCATTCATTCAATTCATTTTGTTGATAAGAAGTTCTAGAAGGAAAAGGTCCAGAGACAATAAAGGGATTCAGAAAACCCAGGTCTATAGTCGGAGCCCTGGAGCCCAGGGACCTAGGTGCCTCCAAATGGTCTGTGCCTGAATGTTGTGGGGCAGAGGTGACCTCCTCAGTCTCAGCTTCTCTAGGACACTTTTCAGAAAACTCACAGTTCCACATTCCTTCCAGATGTTTTTCACAACTTCTTACTGGATAGAGTTTATACGGTATCATCAGTCAGGGCTGCATTAGGGGAAAAGAACTCTACCAAGTCTCCTGATACAAAGGCAGAGTTACCATTCCTAGCCATCTCACCTGCTAAGTGGCAGCACGTCTTCCACTGAAGTAATATATAAAAGTTCTGAATAGCTACATTAAAAATATAGTTTGTAGGAAACCCACCTACAAACTCCTGTCCATTTAGAGTCGCCTCCTGTCAATTTAGAGTCACCATATACTGTGTACACTTACAATCCAATGAAATAATATTGTCTGGGATCTAACTTCCATCTTTTTCCAGTCCAGATCACTTGCCATCTCCCGAGCAGAAATTTTAATGCAAAGCATTTTCATCATAAACACTCTTCATTGAGGTTACAAAGCACCTTCCTGTGTTTTTTCCATCATCACATCCCACTTATTCTTATACAAATTATCTTGGTATAGACAGAAGTTATTTGCTTTAGCTGATTTAGAGCTGACATGTTCACTCGGTCTCACAGGTGAGGAAAGGGAGGCCAATGAGGTAACGTAGCTGCATGAGGTCACTCAACAGGTTTAAAGTGAGTCAGGGTACAGGCCAGAGACCCAGTCCCTTGCTCCCCCCTTCTGGACAGTTACTTCTGTTACCCCATTCAACCACACTGGCCATGACCATCAATCACTCGGCACCGCCTGCTTGCTCCTTGCGGTGCCACGTGAATATGGTCAGGATGCCCTGCCCTCAAGGAGAAGCTAGTATAACGCTCAGAGAAGCTACCTCACTTTTTCTTAATAAGCACATGTTCTTGCTGTCAGAATTCTGCGATGCAGAAATGTTCTGAAAAACAACTATTATCAGCAAGTTCTTGTTCTGATAGAAAACAAAAATCATAGTAAAAAGAAAGAAACTTAGTGGTAGTTAGTAGTGCTAGATTACAGTGATTCTTTTTAGAATTTTTCTGTATTTCCTGACTGTCCCACAAGGGACATATTCCAGTTTCTCAAACTTCTTCGACAGGAACTCTGAACAATTTCTTTTAGCAAAAGTAATTAATGGTTTACAAGTCATTTTCACATACCTTCACTTATTTCATCTTCACAAATATCTTAAAAGAAGGTTTCACCATTATTATAACCTCCCCATTTTACACGCTTAAAAGGCAGAGCTGAGAGGTGAAAATCTCTTCAAACTTTAAAAAAAGCTTAAAAAATGTTCTGGCAATACTTATAGATAAAAGTTTAAGGAAAAAAATTTATCCCAAAGTATCCTCCTCATTCAGCTTAAGAAAATATCAGCAGGATTATCAACATCCCCATGCTTTCTTTCCACACCCCAATCCCCCTCCTCTAAGATAAGACTCCGTTCTGGCATTTCATGTTTTAAATACATGTGCTTTTTTTATACCTATATATGATATTATGGATTCTTACTTCACTATTTTGTGTTTCTTTTTAAATTTTAAGTATTACAGAAAAATTTTAACATACACCAAGAAAGAACAACTGGGGCAATAACGTTCCATGTATCCAGGATCCATCTTAAAAATTAGCATTTCTGCCTGTTTTTAAGTTTTAAAACACTGTAGTCTTTAATCCAGCATCAGGTTGTGCAATTCTTGCTGTTGACAAGTGTGGCTCTAACTTATGTATTTTTGCTACTGTATGGAAGCCACTGTCTGAATATACCATCATTTACTCATTCTCTTAACTTTCTTTATTCCCCACCACACTTGCCACACCCCGCCTTCCCCCACCCCGAATATATCCTTAGTCTGTTATTCCAACTCTTATCTAATACCCCTCCCTGGATGCCTAACAGAAGACACAGCTTAGCAAGTCCCTAGGAGTTCTCTGATCTACTTTCCCCTTAGGCTGCTCCTTCCCAGAAGCTTTCCAGCCATCTGCGGCCTGAGTCAAGGTCAGCCAAGCAGGCTTCCCTCCCTGCCCTCAGGCCCATCAGCTCTTAGTGAGTCAGGGAGAAGGATCTGGGTGGAGACATGGATCTGTCCCCCAGGCTAAGGCAAGACTTCAGCAGTGCTGGGGGTGTCCCCTCTGGTGTATGAGCTTAATGCTTATTAAAAAAATAAATAATAATCCCTTTGCCCAACTAGAAAGTAGAGAAGAAATTCAAAGACAGAAATTGTAAATATGTTTGAAGACACACTGATGCACTATATAAGTATCAGCTCTTGGAGTCGCTGTCAAAGGGTAAACAACTTTTTAGATTTATAATAAACTTTAAATTTTAGAACTTTAGAAAACTGCCCAGATAGTACCGTGGTCCCATATGCCCCATACCTAATCCCCGATTATTAACATCTTACACAGTATGATTTATTCGTAACAAATAATAAACTAACATGGGTATATTATTATTGACTGAAGTTCACCCTTTACTCAGACTCCCTTAGCTGTAATCCAGTGTCCTTTTTCTGTTCCAGGACCCATTTAGAATACCACAACTAGCTGTCAGGTCTCCTCAGGCTCCTCTTGACTATGACAGGTTTCCTGACTTTTCTTGTTTTTGGTGACCCTGACAGTTCTGAGGACGCCAAGGTATTTTGCTGGATATCTCTATTAGGATTTGTCTGATGTTTTCCTTATGATCAGCTGGAGTTATGGGTTTTGGGAGAATGAGCACAGAGGTGAAGTGCCCTTCTCATAACATCACACCTCAGCATTACTTATCACTGTTGATGTTAACATTGCTCACCAGACTGAAATGGCGTTTCTCAGGTTTCTTCACTGTAAAATGACTCCTTCCCCCTTTCCACACTGTACGGAAGTGACTACAAACAGCCATGTTTGACGGAAGATTACCTACCGAAATTATAACTCTTCTGCCAGTGAGAGCTGTCTATCCTTCTCCATTACCCTTACTTTTATCAGTATGGACACATGGATATTTACTTTATAGTTTTGGGTATAACCCAGTAGTACTTCATTTATTTTGTTGCTCAAGTTGTTTCAACTTTGGCCATTGCGAGCTCCTTCAGTTGGCTCCTGGTATCCTTTTGAGACCCCGCTCCATCATTTGCTGTGTGTGTCTATTGTATGTGTGTGTTTTTTGCACTACCTTTTCTGACACTATGAAATGTTCCAGACCCTTCATGTATATTTCCTGCTCCACTCTTTAAACTCAAAATTTCTCCACCAAGACCTGGTTTCTTTGATTGGGAAGGGCTATGAGATACTGAGACCTGGTGCTAGATTCAGGAAGCTAAGACCTAGGTGCGCTCATTGCTACTATGGTGAGTCAGTAGCTTTTGATGTTGGAAAAAAAATCAACATGTTATAAGATGAGCCTGGGACATCTTGTTATTTCAGATGGCAAAGCAGGTACCAAAAGGCCTCTAGGACCAACCCAAAGGAGCTTCCAGTGACCAAGGATGGGGCAATTTGACCACCAAAAAGAATCTGTGCCAGGCATTGAGACAAATATGTTAAAAACCGTGAATTTATGACGATCCTAAAAGAATAAAATTCTCACTATTAACCTTTGAAGAATGGTACAGAATTTATTACTCTGAAAACTTGTAAGAATAGAGGGAAAAAAAACCAAACCCACATTTATCCTGATATTACTTACAAATAGTACCCTATAACCAAATAATTGTGAGGCAAAATTTCCTTGCTGTAAGTATTCCAGTTAACAAATGATAAAGAACTGACAAATCTAGAACATCACCATTTTGTAATTACTAATGAAACAACGGCTCTAGGCAAAAATTTTCAGTGGCTACTAAAATCACTAGGTGAAAGGTTGCTGGGTTGTAATATGAATGAAGCAAACTGATTCGTCCTATCAATTTTAATATCACAAAAAAAGGCAGATGATCATATATTGTATACCTCCTGATGGAAATGCAGGATGCTACCCATGTAGTACCAAAACAACACCAAAAAATAGAAAAGAAAATCAAACTTGAAGTCTCTAGAGCCAAACAACTAGTTTACAGAAAACGCAGAAGACGGAAAAACATATTAAACAACATCTTGGGGATGTAATTAGGAAAATTCATTTATCCTATAGAATTTCTCATGTTCTGGGTTTTCCTAATGTAAGGAAAACAATAAAGAGATGAAGAACCTATGGATGAAAAGATTTAAAAGACATTATCAACCTAATGCAATGCATGTAATAAACCTGGTTTGGATCTGACTCTTAGAACTCACAAATAAAAACAACACATTCCTTTCTAAAAAGTAGAAGATGTGAACAGACCCTTCACCAAAGAAGACGTACAGATGGCAAATGAGCACATGCAAAGATGCTCAACATCATCGGTCATTAGCAAATGCTAACTAAGAGCACAGTGAGACAACTCTACACCTATTTGAATAACTAACACTAACATTTGGAAACACTAAGCACTGTGTGTTCAAGTCTCAACTTTACTTAGCTGATCCTTGTACTCCTCTGATTTAAACAAAGGAAATATAATACTTGTTCCCTTAGTGTAACCTTCACAAGTATTAAGCAGATCCAACAGCGTCTTCCATTAGGAAGACTAAAGGTCTTAGACTTTATCCTGTTGGTAATGGAAAGCTGCTTAAGGCTGTTCTTCTTTTTAAAAACACATATACTTTCCCTAATATCAGAAAACTGTGAGGCTTAAGGTTAATTTTAATTAGTACCCACTCATAACATAATGAGCCAGGCAGAGCATCTCAGAGAGGAAGAGGAGACCTACCAAAATTGTAGATTCCAGAGCAAAGTGGAGAGGATGTGTGGGATTTGAAAAAGTATATTAGGTATAACTGCTTTGATTTGCTTTATAAGAACTTACTATTGAAGTAATACATGTACTTTAATCGATTTTGAGTTAATTCCTTTGAAATCTCAACCACTATTAAATGATAAGTTTTAGTGTAAATATACATGAGTTTTAGGAAATACTGTCATATAGAAGTAAAAATTTCTTGTAAAACATGATGGACACATATGCACAAAAAGCTCAACACCAGTGTTGCATACCCCAATTTCAATTAAAACACTGTATTACTATTTCCTTTTACCCATATATATTCCACCACCACCCTCTCCCCCCCCCAAAAAAAACCCTACTGTGAAACAATCCCATTGGATACCCTGGAATTAATTTCTCAGTAAGTGATACATTTCCAGTTGGTGAGATAGACAAAGAGTGTCTTCAAAAATGGACTCGAGCTTCCGGTCAAGGTGGAGATGTATGGGAGAGGGCCAGGTCAGTTCCCCAACCCGCCAGACTGCTCATGACCCGGTCAGGCCGGTTTCCAACCCTCTGGGCTGCCTATGACTCAGTTGTCCCTGACTCGCTTGGTAGCCTGTGGCTTAATGGAAACTCTCTCCCACCGTGCAAAACAGACACCTGGCGCCAGGCACAATAGCCGGTGGACAGACTGACCCTCCTGTACTTGGGAACGGCCTGCCCTTTACCTGACCCACTGTCCCAGCTCACATCCTGGAATCCTGAGGTACCCGCCTGGAAGAATAGGAGACTAACCCCTCCCCTCTCCCCTCACAAACCCCGCACTTTTTCTTTAAAAAACCCCACTCTTGCTCTCCCCCACCCCCCCACCTGCTGAAGTAGACCCCAACTCAGCTTGCCTCCCAGGGCAGCATCAAACACAGGCACTTGGATCACATCACCTGGTCCCTCCCACCTCTATTTCTTGCACATTCCTAATAGTATGTAGACAAAGTTTGCCTCATTGCATGACTATAAGAAGGAACACCACTAACAAAAATGAAAACCACCCAGAGCTGTATGGAAGTATGACAACCAAGAATTTAAAGAAGCTGTATTTATCCAGACAGGTAGGAGGGATGGAGATGGCGAATCCTGGCAGAGCAGGGTGGCGGCGAGGCAGCACGGACAGTCCCACATTCATGTGTGGTGGAAAAAGTAAGAGGGACACTCTGTGAGCAAGTGATCCCAGCCCCAGGCCAGACTGTGCAGCCCAGGGTGACAGCGCTGGGAAAATAAAGCCTTGTACTTCTGGCTGTAAACCCAGGGGGGCAGGGGCAGAAGAAACTGCAGGTTTCTCAGGAGAGCCCGGAATGTATGCAAACCCATCCACTCTGGGAACCACAACCAGGACAGCAGCTGGAGGGGCACCGTTACATACAGGAAGTGGGTGAAGTGACTGGAAAAGTGCCAGGCAAGCCCCCAGAAATCAGCCACCAGTGCTATTGGCCCCTCTTTGACCCCTCCCCCACACAAGGAGCCCCAAAGCAGCAAGGCAGGTTGCCCCACCCTGGCAAATACCCACAGTTCCGCCCCGGCAAATACCCAAGGTTCTGCCCCGGAGAACACCCAAGGTTTCGCCCATTATAACTTAACAGGTGTGCTAAGGAAGGAAATCAAAGCTGCTCTACCTAGTGCACAGACACAGGGAGGCTGCCAAATGAGGAGACCAAGAAATATAGCCCAAATGAAGAAACAGAACAGAATTTCAGAAAAGAACTAAGAGATAAGGAAGAGAGTCAACCTATCAGATGTAGAGTTCAAAACACTGGTGGTCAGAATGCTCAAAAACCTCACTGAATATGGTAACAGCATAATGGAAGAAATGAAGGCTACACTGAGGGAAATAAAGAAAAATCCACATGAAACCAATAGTGAAGGGAAGGAAGGTGGGATTCAGATCAACAATTTGGAACATACGAAGGAAATAAACATTCACTTAACCAGAACAAAATGAAGAAACAAGAATTCAAAAAAAACAAGAAGCATTTAAGAAGATTCTGGGACATCTCCAAAAAAGCCAACATCTGAATCATAGGGGTGACAGGAGAAGAGGAAAAGCAAGAAATTGAAAACTTATTTGTAAAAATAAGAGAACTGCCCTAATTTGGTGAAGGAAATAGACATACAAGTCCAGGAAGCACAGAGTCCCACACAAGTTGGACCCAAAGAGGTCCACACCAAGACACATTGTAATTGAAATGCCAAAGGTTAAAGATAAAGAGAGAATCTTAAAAGCAGCAAGAGAAAGGCAGAGTTACTTACAAAGGAGTTCCCATAAGACTGTCAGTTGATTTCTCAAAAGAAATTTTTGCAGGCAAGAAGGGGCTAGAAAGAAGTATTCAAAGTCATGAAAGGCAAGGACCTACAGCCAAGATTACTCTATCCAGCAAAGCTATCATTTAGAATGGAAGGACAGTTAAAGTGCTTCCCAAACAAGGTAAAGTTAAAGGAGGAGTTCATCATGACCAAGCCCTTATTATATGAAATATTAAAGGGTCTTATTTAAGAAAAAGATCAAAACTGTGAACATTAAAATGACAACAAACTCACAACTATCAACGAATGAATCTAAAACACAAAAACAAAAACAAACTTAGCAAACAACTAGAACAGGAATAGAATCATAGATAAGGAGATCATTTGGAGGGTTATCACCTTGGAGGGGGAAAGGGAATATAGGAGAAAAGGCAGAGAGAGTTAGAAGCATAACTGGGTAGGTACAAAATAGACAGAGGGAGGTTAACAACAGCATAAGCAATGGAGAAGCCAAAGAACTTGTATGTACAACACATGGACATGAACTAAGGAGAGGGGGGGTATCGCTGGAGGAAAGGAGGGTACCAGGCAGAGGGGGGCAAAGGGGGAAAAAACTGGGGCAACTGTAATAGCATAATCAATAAAATATACTTTAAAAAATAAAATGATCTAATAATTAAAAAATGGGCTTACTGTTTGGTTTTAAAAAAGGGAAAGGAAAAGAGAAAAAGGCATCGCGTCTCCTATTTTGACAGTAATACAAGCTCTTCTATTTGTGTGTGTTTGATTTTCTCATCTAGTCAGCTTCCCTCAGTGGACTGACCCCACTGGGATGTAGTGTTTCTCCCCCATCTGTCTCCCTCTCAGTTCTGCGTTCCCCCAGCGCTGCTCTGGGCTGAGATACCATTTTAACACCCATTTCAGCCCACCCACCGTTTAAGGGTTCTGGGATCAGGAAACGTTATTCCAATTTTAGGAAAGGATTCTCTGCAAACAAAGCAAACAAGAAAACTTTGGTGCTAATACAGTTGCAAATAAAGCGGGTTACTTGAAGTACCAAAAGAGCAGAATCGGGTAACCTCAAAATAGAAAATAAAGTGTTCTGAATAATAATAATAATAATAGTAATAATAATAATACTCATTAACCCCATTAATTATTAGCAAATAATATCCCCCCCCTTGCATTTAGGTTTAATTTGTAGCAGGAATACCAACTCAAATCGAGAGGTATATGGAAGTATATGGTGTGGAAGCCATATGTTGGCTTCTACAATATATGTTGGCTTCCACAATATAACTCATACATTTTCTTTATTCTTGAATTTCTTAAAATCTCTTCCCTGTTTCTACACTAAATATGAAAAAGCACAAGCTAAACTGTCAACCAACCATATTCATGAGGTTTCAATACTTTCCAGAAAGCATCATCTGTTTTTATATCATTGTGCCTTGTTACCCTAAGCCCTTGTTAAGTCATCATATTTATGATTCAAAATGTCCCATTCTGCCCTGGTCAGGTAGCTCAGTTGGTTACAGCATCGCCCCAATATGCCAAGGTTGCAGGTTTGATCTCCAGTCAAGGCACATACAATAAGCATCCAATGAATGCATAAATAAGTAGAACAACAAATTGATGTTTCTCTCTCCCTCTCTTCCCCACTCCTCCTCTCTTTCCCCTCCCCCTCTTCCTCTTTGTCTCTAAAAAATCAATAAATAGAAACTTTTAGAAATGTCCCATGCTAAAACAAGGGAGTTAATAACCTCTTATACCTGTGAATAATGGACAGACTACAAGAGGATCCAATTCTCAAAAGGACCCCATGGCCTGGTACCTGGAGGAGGCATGGTCATCTTCACTCTATAAAAAAGGAAACAGGTTCATAAAGGATAACTGACCCAAAGTACCCAACTGGCAAGAGGCAGAGCAGGAGGCAGGAGCCAGGTACTCTCATTCCTGGTCCAGTGTATCTTCCTACTTAAGAAATAAATTAGGGCACAACCATTTGATGATCCTATTGTTTTAAATTAGAAATTTCTAGTCTAATCCTTTTGACCATCTAAAATAAACTATGAAAAATGTTCCGGGAAAATCAAAATAAATCTTGGGGTAGAACTAGGAGACAGACATAAGCACAAGTTATAATAAGTCCTATGTTCACTATGAAAGAGAACTTTCTGACAAGGGATGCTGTCTGCCAACAGAAGGGTAATCCTCCAAAAGGAACCGGGAACACTGGACAGGGTTTAGGCAGAGGCCTGAGAGCCAACCGCCAGGGGTGCCTGGGAGCAATGGATACGACTCGGAGCGTTACTGGATTCCAATTAGAGGACCTCCATATTACCATCCAACTCCGAAGACTACTAATTAAAATTAAATGTGCTCTCGACGTCAGTGATGTTATGGCCTCAAAAACAAAAACAAACAAAAAAACCCGACTGTGTGTGGGGGGAGGGGTTTGCTGATCTTAAGCTTTTAAGTATTTATGTATCTACCTACTGCTAAACTTCACTAAATTTGCTAAAGGAAAATTCAATTATTAAAGTAGTTAATGGCTATTTTGATGCAAAATTTACATTTTAAATATTATAATAATCTTGCCAACTAGATGTGTACTTTTGTCATCATTTGCATTTAATCTACTATATTAATTTTCAAGACGTTCCTCTTCAGTTCTCAGAGCAGTTAAGATAGCAGGATTCTCAAAGTCCTGCTCTTTAAAATCCCTACCTCTTAGCCCAGTATATTGAGCATTTGGTCAGGAAATGGCACTGCTCCAAACGCACTGCTACCACCTTAAATCTGTAGCCAAGTTTGTTTGACTACCAGCTGAAGATAAACCCTTAGCTCTTCATTGAACAGCCCAACCATCAACCCAATCTGAAGCAGGCCTCCCAGCTGAGTAAGCAGAGCAAGGCCAGGACAGAGACAAAGTTCTTAGCTGACAACAGCATATCTGAGTTCCAGTCTGGGCTTTAGCCCTCTGAATCTTTACTCTGTCTGAAACAAATCAAGCTGGTCTCGATAATTTCCTTGAATCCTCCTAGCTCTAATATTTTGATTCACTGGATTCTATCTGGTCAAGTACAACATGCCTCATTCCTAAGTGCAATATCGTGCAAAGCTTAAATATTCACCATTGCCCACCCCCCCCGAAAAAAAATCAAGCAAATCATGATGTACCATATTTTCCATTACTTGTTGAGTGGACCTACACGACACCTTAATCCAAATAAACATCTATTCATCCTCCTCTCACTAATTGCTAAGTTCCTCACATCCCCTTCCAACAATTCCATTTCCTGTCATCATCTTTGTACACACTAATGTTTTTAAGTGATTTCACATTTTTGTATTTTGTATTTAATCTAAACCACAAACTCATGGACAGAGAATACCCTTCTTGTTCATCTCCCCACATCACAAGACCCTGTTGCTGGGGAAGAGTGGCTCCTTACTGAAGCTCTTATTAACCAACTGGACTTCATTAAGGAAATGGACAGGAGAGCCCTGGTTGGTGTGGCTCTCAGTGCATTGAGTGCCAGCCTGCAAACCAAAGGAAATTGACAGGTGCACTTCCTCAATGACACCACAGGCTGAACTTCAATAGAATCCTTGGATGGTTTTCCTAAAGGTTTGTCTCAACCAGAGAGGGCATGAGGGCTCCAAGAACTGGCACAGCTTTCTGTCAAATGAGGGACACAAGGGAGAGATTGCTGCATGAATGCATGACCAGATGCTGCTGGCTGCTCAGGCTGGTGGCACAGAGGCAACAAATAGCACGCAGAGGACCACCCTCAATGTGAAAGCTGCAGTTGAGTTGACCTCCCACAGGGTGCTTTTCCTGCCAGGGTAGTCTGTGCCCCTGATCCCCATCCCACTTCTCAGTCACTGTCCCTCAACTCTGTCGCGGCCCCTATGCCACACTGTGCTGGAACCGTTAGACTTCCTGTGCCTGGCACAGCCCTACCCCACAGGCAGTGCTCAACTGTTTGAACTGATCAAAGTGGAAAAGAGGGCACATGGATGGAGTCACAGAGTAGTTTTTTCTTTTATTCAATTGGCAGCTAGTGTTCACCATGGTTACTGCTTCAAAATTATTTGTATCACAAAAATTGAGTGAAGAATGATATCTGTGAGAAAATAGATATGAAGATGGTATACTACGTACAGAAAAATCAGAGTCATATTAAAATTAACTGAACTTTCTTTCATTTCCCAGTTGAAAAGCAGGGGAGACTTCAGCATTTTAAAAATTATTGCTGGAGTATCTATGATACCTTGAAAACACTGTACATTTGGTTTGCACTTCAGTTTGTTAAAGAAATGTTTATTAGGAAGATAATACTATATGGGAGGTATGACTCATCTATGGGAGGGCAACTTAGAACTAGATTTTAGGTAATATTTGTGCTTCTGAAGCTCAAAGCAGATAAGAATTTCATTTAACTTGCCCTCATAATATCCATGGGAGCCTTCTTAACGTTCTCATTGGTCAGGGAGCATCTGCATAGACAACATACACCAAAGTCTCATCTAACATCTTTCTGTCACTTCTCTGTAGAGCTACCACTAAGATCCAGGTTCCTAAAAATTAGTCCAGAATACTGCACTGTCTTTGAGTGCTTAATTTCAACCACACTGGGAAACAAACCGAGCCGCTTTTACAAAAACCACAGTCACTGAGAATTATAAAGAAGTCCTATACATCTTACAAAATGAAACAAAAGAACAGAGCGAGGGGGTATACTCTCCACCTACTAGGACAACGGCAACATACAGTAAAAGTTAGAAGACCAGCACTTGAAATGAAATCAATGAGTTGGTCCAACTTAGATAAGCCACAGGCTGAGGATGAGTCTCGGGGTCAAGGAGAGCTGACTGCCCAGTACAGTCAAGGCTTCACCCCAGAGCTTCACTCCACATGGGGTCCCTGGAGTGCCTCCAAATTAAAGAGGCCCCGCACGGCTCTGGCTCTGTCCCTCACCACTGTCAAACACTTACTTTTT
The DNA here is from genome assembly GCA_004026545.1 of Mormoops blainvillei. Lineage (NCBI taxonomy): Eukaryota > Metazoa > Chordata > Mammalia > Chiroptera > Mormoopidae > Mormoops > Mormoops blainvillei. The sequence goes on along the minus strand of PVJD01001265.1, from coordinate 136,296 downwards.
ACTTCTTAGGTTGAGGTACACCTTACACGTAGGACCTAGGACCTGTTCAACAGGTAAAAGTAAACAGCACAGTACTTCGCTCACTACGTTTTAGGCAGTACTTGTTCATTTCCAGAGAAAAACTGGTCAACCTGGAACTACCTGCAGGTTTTCTCAATAAAAAGGCCATATTGAGACATTATTTTTCTCTTACTTCAGTACACAGCCATACGGTCCCATCAATGGTTCTGTGTTAAGAACTGAACTATCATCACTCTTTTTAAGTTATACAATACACAAAATAAATGCAAACTATGAGAGCAAAAATCCGGCTGTGTTTCTTATCAAATTCAATTGTAATTTTTTCATACTTTAAAAGGCAAGAAATTCTGCATTAGCAAAATTATTAACAGGATGACTTAAGTCATTTCTAACAACACAATTATCTACTAAAGTACTAAGTTGGTTGGCCTACACAGTTAACAGGCAAAAGACACTGGGCTTCAACCCTATTAAAACGGAGGAGTCCAAGGTACTTCTTACAGTTAACAAGCATTTATCCTACACCCGTCACCATGCTGGAGTCAGAGACAGCTAAGTACGGCACTTGGCTCAAACACCCCAAAGGGCTGGGGGTAGGGGAGGGGGCACTGGACAGGTGGGTAAGTAAATGAGCTCAGCCTGATGCTAGGAATGCAGGCAGGGAGCCCCAGAAGCAGTGGAGAGGGACTGTGGGGAGGCTTCCTGTGTCACAAGTCTCTGCAAGAAAGGACTTTTTAGACATCCCCACACACCACAGCCAGGGGAACGTGAGCACTCCCTGCTAACACTAATTATCTAGAATCCCTTCAACAGGCAAGTAGCTTCTATTTTGCAATTTCTACTCACTCTAAAATCCCTTTTAGAGTGAAAACTGGGGGGAGCTGATTAACAGCTACAAACAAAAAATTATAATTACACGTTCTCTAACATATGTAACATTCAGGGTTCTCTCTTCAAAACATTTAAGTGTTTAATTTCCTATGTACAGTTGATACTTAACACAGGGCTTAGGGGACCCCACCCCCACACAATCGAAAATCCTCACATAACTTTTGACTGTCTAAAATCTTAACTACTAATAGCCTTACTGATAATACAAAAGCTGATTAACACATAGTCTTTATGGCCAAATCTATTATATACTGTATTAAGCCAGAGGGAAAAAAATGTTTTTAAGAAAATCTTAAGGAACAGTATTTATTGAAAAAATCCACACGTACATGTGGAGGCCTGCAATTCAAACCTGTGTTGTCCATGGGCCGACCACTGTGTGCTTCTACTGCACGACTAACACTGGCTCTCCGTCAGCAACTCACATTGCCTGAAATAGAGTCTGAATGCCTTTATAACCTAAATTCGAGTTTAACAACTCTCTATTTGCATCTAGTTCTATGTCACTATCTATTAAAGCTCAACTTTTTTCCACTTTGCTGAAGGATCCATTATCTCACACATGTGCATCTTGCGGACAGATGCAAACATAACATTCTTTTTGAAGGGAATTATCAAAGGCAGCTTGGATGACCAAAGAATTCAGCAACCTCTAAACTGTAAAAACAAGAGTCAATTCTATTCCATTTGAGCACTGTTAATCAGAAATGGGACACACAACTGGGTGAGTTACATAACCTCTCTGAGCCTCAGTTTCCTCATCTCTGAAACGGGGTCTAGCACCTGAATGACAGGATTACTGCAATGAGAAAAACTGCTAAAGAGAAGAAGAATTACCATGCATTCTGGATTTGCCACTGCTACATTCCTCACTGTATCATCTCATTTAATTCTCATGCAAAACCTCTGGGGGTAATCAGGTAATCCGATTGTAAAGACAGCATACTGCAGTTTAGAGGTGTTCATCAATTTGTTTCAAATCTCTCAGGTGGGGAGAGAGCCAGAAATGACCCTGGTTGGTCAGATTCCAAAGCCCATTTTATACTATACATAAAATTAAATTCAAAATGAACTGAAGACTTAAATGCAAAACCTAAAACTATGAAACTCCTAGAAGAAAACATAGACAAGTGAAACTCCTCGACATTGGTCTTGGTGATGATTTTTTTTGGACCTGACTCCAAAAGTAAAGGCAACAAAAGCAAAAATAAACAGGTGGAACTAAGTCGAACTAAAATGCTTCTATACAGCAAAAAAAAAAAAAAAAAGAAGAAGAAGGAAAGAAAGAAAGAAAGAAAAAGAAATCATCAACAAAATGAAAAGACTGAATGGGAGAAAATATTTCCAAATTATGTATCTGATAAGGGGTTAATGTCTAAAATACATAAAGAACTCATACAACTAAATAGCAAAACCCCTCCCCAAAACAAAAACCAACTTCCAAGTTACAAAATACATAGTCATGGGATGTTACATACAGAGTGGTGTACCGAAGATTTGAAAGCTGCTAAGAATGTAGATCTTAAACATCCTCATAAGCAGAAAAAAATATGTTGTACACCTGAAGAAGGCAGGAGGCCTTCAGCTAGTGCGTCGGGGCACTAGGTACCTGTGAAGTCTCCTGGCAGGGTTCAGGACACACTACCCCAAAATATGCCACATGTTGGCATACTGAATATTTTACACGGAAGGAAATTGAGAAATGACAGGTACAGAAAGGACTATGACCTTCCCTCATCCTTCATCCCTGAAGCAGGACACAAGACCTTCACGAGAGGCACCCAGAGGAAAGGAGTATCCTTATTTCGGACAAGGGGGGATGTGGGAAAGGTCAGAGTGGACAGGGCTTGCTGAGTTTCAGCCAGGTAGGTACCCTTAGCTGGTGGCCCTTTTGTCCTGTCACATTTCCCAAAACCACTATAAAAACACTCAAGTTAAACCACGTCTTCAGCTCTCATTTCCTTACGAAGCCTTTTGTGTCATGTAAAATTGTATATTAATAAAATGTGTATGCTTTTCTCTTATTTTCTGTCTTTTGTGAAGAGTCCCAGCTGAGAACTTGAGGTGGGCAGAAGAAAGATACATACATTTCCTCCCCTACAACCCACTGGACTGCTGGAGCCCAGAGTAACAAGGCCCAGCACAAACCTAATACTTGCCAGTTTTCTGAGAGTGGATCTGCCCTCACTGCTCAGCAGAGCATTTATATCTATCTTTTTCACTTTCAGAATTTGACTTACAAATTGTTATGATAGTTCTCATGTAGCACACTGCCTCCATGAAAAAACATTTTACTGTTAAAAATTTCTCTCCTGCTAAGTAAACATAGTCTCACTTTTCATAATTACATCCGCTCCTCAATCCCAATCCCACCACGATTCACTTTTCTCAATCCCTAGTTAATGTGATGTAAAAATAGCACAGCCTGAAGACTTGCTGCCTCTGGCTGTGCTCCCATCAGAACACACAAAAAGCAGGCTGGGCCCAGCTCTCCAGGATTCTGAATGACTGTGCTTAAGAAACAGGCATGTGCATTTCTTGTGGGGAAGTTAAAACAAGGCTTTTTGCTTTTGCTTTTGTTTTAAAACAAAATCTCTCCTACTTGTGGCTATTTAAGTGAAACATCTTAAGTTATATTGTAGTACATGTGTGTATAGAGAAAAGCAGTCTGCAAGGCACTATCCTGATGTAAACAATAGTTTTAGCTCTAGAAGATGGGGTTACAAAAGGTTTTTATATTCTTGTTGCACACTTTTTACACAATATATTATTTATATAATTCACATATATATGATTACATAAAAAATTAGAAAACATATTAGATTTGGTCCCTTCAGGATATTTTCAAAGGATCTCTTCCATAATAATGAACTCCTTTTGACTCTGCCTTTTTAAAAGTACTGCACCTGAGGTAAACAAAGTGAAAGTTGATTATCATAGTATTTACTTGATTTGTAAAAATGAACCTGTCTCAAAGGTGTGTAGAGTTTAAGATTTTTGTAAATGTTTCCTAATCATCTGACTCAGTTGCCTAAAAGCAAAAATGATTCTTGCCAAGAACAAGCAAGTGATGGAGTCGGTTTCAGAGCAAAAAGGGAAGAGAGAACCAGGGTTCTGTTCTTCAACACGGCAGATGTGACAGATGGGTTGGAGGGAAAGGGAGTATCAATAATAGTCATAGTAGTAATACTAGAGCGAACATTCACTGGGGCCAGCGCTCTGCTTGGCTCTCTAACAGTAGTATTACATGCATTTTCTCATTTAACTCTGAGGATTACTCCACTAGTGAGAAGTATTATTCCTGCTTTTAGCAATGAGAAAGCAGAGGCACCAGAAGATTGCATAATTTGCCCAAGGTCTCAGAGCTGCAGTGGTCGGAGCCACGATGATAAAGTTGGCAATTGAGTCAAGAGCCAGAACTGTATACCTTACCCACATCGCATTTCAGATCAACTCCAGGAGGACTAAGCAAAGAAGAGAAATATCGGACACAGCATATCAGCATAAAACAGAACTGTACAGGTACAGCACTTTTGAAAACTGACAATTTTCTAAGCTTTGAGGCAACAGGAGAAAATCAAAGAAGAACACACTCAACCATGGAACCACACGCCTGCGGCGGTTTGGGTCTGTCGCGGACACTCCTGTTTCTGGGTCCAGCACTCTGGGTTTCCACAAGGGAGGGAGCCACAACTTGTCCCCCCCACTGTGCTCACGCTGGCACCGCCCAACTTTGTGCCTCCCAGCCGGTCGACTGCCAAAAGAACCATGATTCAGGCTGCCCAACCAGGCCTTCCACACTGCTGAGGACAGTGGCTGCTCCTAGGGGAACTTGACGTGCCCGCCCTTGGGGACAGAGGAGCTTCTTTTTACCTGGCACTATGAGCTGCTGGGGTAATGGAAGCCTGGGGCTATCAAAAATCACCTACTATGGAAGAAGTTGACAAGGGAATACAGTCAGCACATGCAGAAAGAGGAGCTGAAGACTCCACCTAAGTGTGTGGACTGGAATGTGCCCAAAGCCAGTCAAACCCAGGGCATTTCAGTTATAAGAGGCAATAAATGCCCTGTATTTGGATATGCAACTTGTAACCAAAAAAGAGATATAACTAATACCAACTAAAAATGCTAAATCAGTAAATGTAAAACATCAGAACAAAATAGGGAAAACGTTTCTATCAAACACAACAAAGAATTAAGAGAAAATGCCAAATAAATACTAAGGGGGAATGCTTGGTTTCCTAATGAACAAAGACATACGTATTTAAACAAACAGGTATGCTAGCAGTGTAGAATGGGGGATGGCTTGCCCATCATCCAGTTTCAACCTGCTACATCCTTGTCAACCTCTGCTGCTTTCCATGGCCCTCCTTGTAGTCCAGACTGGCCACATGACATAGTTCTGGCCAATAAGATGTGAGCAGAAATCTGCCAAAGTCATTCATTCTGTGGTCTCCTGTCTTCTCCTCTAATGTACTGGAGCGAGAAGCAGCTGTCATCTGTGACCATGAGAAAAAGACCAAGAGAATCACAGAGAAGCTGCTGAGCTCAGGCTTCTGAAAAACAGCAGTAGTTGCTTACCTCTGGGCTTCTTATTATGTGATTCAAATCCCTATTGGTACAAGGTACAAGGTACACATCGTTACTTCATTCAGCGGATACTTACTGTGTGCCTGCCACATTCCAGGCAATGTTCTAGGCTCAAGAAATACACGAGGAGCAAAACGAACAAAAAGAAGCCTGCTCTAGTGGCAGTTCCTCACTCTGCAGAGGAAAGCGCATCTAACACTACAGATAACACTAAGTGTCTATTCATAAGCTAAAATAATAATAACAACAAAGCCGTCATATTATATAACACCCAATGCTGGCAAAGACATGACAAAACTGCTACCCTCAAACAGAGCAATGTAGACTGGAAAGCAAGCAAACCACATGTATCAAGGTAGCCCAGCCCCAACATAATTCATTCTCCTTCATCCAGGAATTCCATGTCTTTTCCACTAGCTATGAAAATACATTTAAAAGTCTCTGCCATTCAGTGTTTCTAGCCTATTTTAAATTTTATCTTAAAGAAAAATGTTGCTAAGAGAAAAAATGCTTTGAAAAATAACTGACCAAATTGCTAATGATTATTTGTCTTAAGTCACAGCCCCTTTTTATCCTCTCCTGTGGGCACGATGCACCTTCTACATGCAATTATTAAAAGGCAGCAGAGTAAGTGCTGATGACCTTGCTATATACAAGGGCTAAAAGTTACCCAATTTTTCAAGGTATAGCTACTTTACTCCATTTCATAATAAAATACTTCATTATGGTTTTTATTTTAAATTTTATAAAAGCAAATAAATAGCAACACTCTCATCCCCTACCTGTCCACAAACATAAATACACACATGGACACTATGCTAAGAAGCCCTTATGTCACAGCTGTGTCCATGCTGCTATTTATTTCAAATATTTCCATTTTATTCCTTTAAAAAATATAGTACCCAAAGCAAAATAAATGCAGTAGCTGAAATTCTTCACTCTTGAGTTTTCAATTTCCACAAAACCATTCCATAAATGTTTTTTTCGCCCCTCAATCATCTGACTTTGCAATTCCTTGGTACACAGGCTGCGATCTTAGCGTTCCGTTTGCTCCTTTTCCTGCTGCAATTGAATTTTCCCATCTGGTAGGTAGAGTAATGACTTCCTTATCTAGGAAACTGTTGCATAAACCCCACACTGTAGACTGTCTCTAGAGGCACCTCCAGCTACAAATGTATTCCATGAAATAGAGTATAAAGATTGAGAGTTAGGCCCATCTTACCATTGGAGGTCAGCCTTCTGTTCAAATGAAGTATTAGTACTTGGCTGCATAAAGTTAACTTTGGGAAGAAGTCCACAGTGCAATAATATAGCTATTTGTAGATACTACTCCCTAGCTAGGAGCAGTTCCCATACTGTGGTTACTGACAATACAAACTAGAATCCAGGTTGTTATTTTTTTAAGTTGAAGATGTTAACAAATCAATAAGGACAAAACAATGAAAACATCAGCCGATACAAGGGGGGGTAATCAAATAATGGTACATTCATGTATTTGAGTAACAATTTTTCTCTTTTTTAAATCGTTTTTTCTTTTATTAGTGTACTGACTAGCAAAGAAGTCCACATACAATTTATCTCCATAAAAGCAAGCTGCTCAGCAGGTGTTCCATGTTTCAATTCTGTTTTATAAAACATTGTATACATTTGTAAACATGTTATGTCTTTTTGCCTGTTCTTGTGTGCACAATAAAAATTCATGAAGAACACTGAACTGTTACCAATGGTTGCTTCTCCAGAGACTGAAGAGGACATTACACTTCACAGACTTCTTTATTTCTCACTCTGCATGTGAATGACTTATACAATTAAACATTTTAACACTACTAAAACAAATAAACCAAAAACCCTACCTAGCCTAGTTGCTGGTTCATGTGTAATTTTTGTTCAGCAGACCTGAACCAGGCTACACTCTCAACAGAAATTCTAACCTTAAACCAAAGGGTCTTTCTGCACATGAAGTAGGAGGGGTACCGCTGGGCTCAGGCCATCTTCTAGCCAAATCCACACTGAAAAACAGACATCTTGTAAAAAGCACTGTTTGCCAATTCCAAGAAAATAGGTATACCACATGATTCATATGCCCTTTTATAGAATTTTACAATTATATTAATTAAAACCTATGGAAATAATTTGTAAAATAAAATTCCCAAATGCACTTCTTCGATCTTTACACAAAACACATAGATTTATGTATATGGGAACTACAAGGAGAAAAAGCTCTCATTTTATCTCGGGAAAAGTTGGCCTTTATTGATTTTAGTTGCAGGAAGCAGTGAGAAAATGAAATCTTTTGCCTATTAAGATACTTTCAGCAAAAACATATCCTAGCTGGCAAAATTATGAAGTTGTTTATTTGGGTTTCATAACTCTTTTTAAAACTATGACCCAGCAAACTACATCATCTTGAGTTGGGACATTCCTTTTCAAATCTCGGAGAAGGGCTCAGAGAAACTGAACCCTGGAGAGAGTGACAGAAGGCCTGTGTCTCTACAGCTGCCCAGTGATAAAAAGTGTCATCTCTGCCATCACTGCAGAACTTGGAGAAATGTCAAGCCCGTCTAGTCCAGTCTGTGCTAAATTGTTCCTAGTTAAGATTTCAACAATGATACTAATTGGACATAATTTACAGAGTTAATATACCTCAATGACTTCAGGAAGCTATTTAGAAAATTTTATTTTTCAGGTGTTTGCCTTGTTAAACAATGAAGTAACTAAACCTGTGATGAGGGCTTTGTTTGATTCATTAGAAAATTAGTATATTATTTTTTTTCTGAGCATTTTATATGATAGATAAGACCAATTTCATTACCAGTCTTCTATATAAACAAAATTTCAAGGCTAATTATTTGCTAGTTAAGCACAGAAATTACTAAGTCTTATACTGTATGAATTAGATGGAATTCGGCAATTTGCTATAATAGCTAGCAAACAAGATATGATTATTTATATTTACTCTAGCTAAACCATTTTAGATATTTGAATCTCTTACAGAAGCAATTCTATCCATGTAACACATTAAAAATGTACTACATAAGACAGCAGAATTGATTAACTATAGAATTCATTTGTTGGGGAAATCAGTTTGAGTTGATCACATGCACATTCATGAATATGGGTTTAACTATGAAAACTAAGTTAAATTTGCAAAGATTCAAGAAAGGCAGGTCACTAAAAAAAGATTTCAGTTGAATTAAGTGAATGTGATACAACTGTCAAAAATTAGATAATCTAGATAGAGATTGTGCACTTTGTTTCCTGTCCTTTCCAGGAGGCTTTAGAATCCTGCTCATAATAAATGGTTATTACCATTAGCACATGAAAACTTTAAATAAGTGAATTGTGTGGTATGTGAATTACATCCATGTGTGCATGAGTGTGTCTGTGTGTAAGGAAGACAACCTGAACTCATCAGAAGACATCAGAACCTTTCTTGAGTAAAACATTGGCAGTGCTGTGTTTCACAGCAAGTAGCACATGCCTTGGACAATGGAAAAAACATCATGGCATCCATGAGGTAAATACACGGAAACACTACTTATTGGTTAATCTGGTACTTGGAAATAATGTGTAAGTCACAGTAAAATGTATAAGGTGTTCATCCACCATTTTTTAATGATTCACTATTTTAACCCATTTTTCTCTCTCCTTTTTTCCTTTTTTTGGATTAACCAACCACCTGCGAGTCCCAATCTCTTCAAGCCTTAAAATAAGGACATCTATCATGGTTTGCTATGTTGGAGAATTTCACAAAGCTTTAAGATAAATATGTGACTGGCAGGTGGTCATTTGATATATAAGGCATACAGTAACTTGGATGTCCAAGATGAGAAGTGGTCTTCAGTTTTTGATTTGCACTTTGGTGTAATGCAAAGGACTTGCAATGAAAGCTTAACTGACAGCTTAAAACACTTCTACATGTTTATGATGCAGAGCATGATTCCCTCTCAACTTCAGACCCTCTGTGCTGGACCCACCCTCCCAACTGAACCACATGAAGCTTCTTCCTAGTTTTCTCCTCTGCACTTACAACATTTTCCCATTTTGACTTTCTCTCAATTTTTCCTATTTATTTCTGTAATGACTTTTGAGAGGAAAGAAATAAAAAAATAAACTAACTCTTCCTGAATTTTCAAAGCTTAACAACAGTTAACGCCTTGTGCTAGATACAATCCTTAGCACTTTCTAGGCATTAACTCATTTAGTCCTTTCATAAACCCCACCTGACAGTAACTATTATTGTCCTGATTTTGCAAATAAGAATACAGAAAAGAGATTTAGGAACTTGTCCAAGGTCATTCAGCTAATAAATGATTAAGTCAGACTTCTAGCCCAGGTAGTCAGGCTTTTATTTGTGTACTTGACCACTACAACATGCTGCCTTTCTGAATAAGGAATGCCCTATCTGAACCCTCTGGCTATAAAAAGGTAGAGTCTAGAGATTAAAGGTTCCTTCCTAGACGTGCAATGTTATATTTATAATATATTATTTTGTTTAAAAATAATTTATATATATATAAAAGTAGTTTATAATTTATTATAAAGATACATAATAATTTTTATATATATTAAAGAAGAAAATTTACTATATTGTCTTATTAGCACCTATGAATACCTTATGCAAGTGTTGTTCTCTTACAGTAGGGCTAGAGTACCTATCTTTTATGACTATGTAAATTTCATTTTGTCACCATGAAAGACTGGAGTTCCTCCAAAACATTTTAAATAAATTTTTGCTTTGTCAAATTTTGAGAAATCAATGTTTTATTAAGATTTGAGCATCGAAATGCCAAATTTATTATTCTAATTCAGATACTAACATTACCTGAAATTGGTAATAAAACAAAATTAACAAGGGTAATAAGTGATCTGATAGTTGTGCCTAGACTTAAAATGTTTGGAATGAATATTTCAGCTGGTCAATTACAATCTTTATAATCAAGATATTATACAATGTATTTGAGAGATTTTCCTGACTGACATAAAAGCAGACCTATATGGCACTGTATTTGATGGTAAGATCTGCAGCGAAGAAGGGAGAATAAAAATTAGCATCAAATAAGAAATTTTATGTACGAAACACTATAGTAAATGACACACACATTGTATAATTATATAATGTATATTCATATATAATTACATAACATGTATTAGTATGTAACTAGTATGTACATATAATATTTATATACATATTAATTTAATCTTCACAACTATCTGAGGTGATATCACCATGTCACAGAAGAATCTGAAGTCCAAGGAGCAGCTTGTAGGAGGTGACACATTTACTAAGCTAAAAGGAAGATTTGAAGGCAGAATTTGCTGACTCCAGAATCCATGCTCTTTCTGCCACAATGCGTTTATTTTGAGCAAAACCACATTTAATGAGGTACAACCTAATTCAAGGGGGCACTGAGCTGGAAGCCCTGCCTGCAAATACGGGGTATGTAATGGTAGTCAGGTACAACGGAAAGTCAGTAAAAACAGTCTTAGAATATTTTGCCTGTAGTGAACTGTCATCATAAACCCCTGATATTTTTATCAGGATGGTAATTTCAGTGGGGGGTGAAGGTGGAAGTCCAGTAGGTGACCATGCACTTTTTCCATTTTTCTTGGAAATTACTGAGTGGTTTTACTCAGATAGAACCTCCATTCATAACAGCAATCAACTGAGGTAGGTGAGGGCAACTGTTTTCCAGATAAAGTATTGTTTGTTTAATAAATAAATTGGTTAAGAGTCAACCAACTCTTAACACAATTAAAAGCCCAACTTTGGGGCTGGGTACTGGGGGATATAATTAATTTCAGAATTTCTAAAGCTACCTCTGGGAAGTTTTCCAAGCAGACTGATTTTGCAGTCCCTTCATGTTACAGGCTCTTCGAACATGTGTGAGATGAGCCCTTGACTACGCTCTGAATCAATAACCACCTTGGTCCCACAGGCCATGGGAGGTCTTGCTCCCAGAATCCATCAACCACGAATGACAAGGGCACACTCAGGTCTGATGCCTCAGATGGATGTGGAGTCAGCTACTCAACCTAGTTGGGGTAATAATATCGCCTCATCCCAGTTTAGATAGCTGGTTAATAATCTGTCAAGCAAATTAAGATACTTGGTCTAAGCAGGGTTGTCCAACCCACGGCCTGTGGGCAGCATGCAGTCCAGGACAGCTGTGAATGTGGCCCAATGCAAAATCGTAAATTTACTTAAAACATTACGAATTTTTTTTTTGTGATTATGTGTCACAGCGTATTTAATGTGTGGCCCAAGACAACTCTTCTTCCAGTGTGGCACAGAGATGCCAAAAGGCTGGATACCCCTGGAAGGGTCAACCACTGCCAACTAATAAAGATATTAAAGTAAATACTAAACAAGCATGTAGTTGTTACGCTAAAAGTCAAATTTTCAAAATTAAATTAACTTGTCATAATGTGTGCTATATTCAGGGAATAAAAGAATTGGCTTCCTATGCTAGAAAAAAATTGTGTTCAGAATGTTTGAGATGATCTATTTTAAAGAAACAGACGTCACTGTAATTCAGAAGGTTAAGACAAACTTCAGAGAACTTCACCAAAGTTTCCCTGCACCCCACCCATCAGACTTAGCCAGCAATGCTCGCCACCCCTCCTCTAACTGCAGTCTTCTGATAACTTTGGTTCTGCAGTAAGAACCACCCATTTATTACCCACCAAATTCCGCTACTTCTTTTACTCTTGTTTTCTTCCGTGTGTTATCCAAGCCACATTCCACCCCTAGAAGACAGTCACCCCACTTTGGAACTTTTTAAAAGGCATTTCACCAGGTATGCCCATCTAATCAGCTCTGCTGAAAGTCATCATTTAATCCTGAAGATCAAATACAAACTCCCTTTGATGGTCCACAGCTACCACACCGCTCTCCCATTAAATCCATGTGCCATGTGCCCTGGAAAGCCATCCCCAGGTTTTCACTCCATCTCTACCTACACACTCAGAGTGGCCTGGCTATACTCTCCAGCATGCCTAGGGCCTTTCAAGTACAGCTCAAAGCACAACTCCCAGTCACTGTGGGCTCACCTGTCACCCCATCCTGGGTGTCAAAACATCTTGGGTGTTATCTGTCCATTGTAGTCATCTTGATAAGGTTCATCGCTAGGTTAGTTATACACTACCTTGAAAACAGGCACTACCCCAGCCTAAATTATGTAAATCCATACCTTGTTAATAATGGCTAAAATATGTATAAAATTGTTGTGTGTCACTTCTACTTCAATCATTCCATTATAATCCTCATAACAGTACTATAAAAAAAAGCAGACATAACCATTATTATGTTACAGGCAGGGAAACGGGATGGGAAACTTCATAGAATTAACACAGTAATGTCTTCATCATCATTGACACGAATGTATGCTGGGTAGATGGTCTTATTTTAATAAGAGTAAGGTGGCAGCATAGAGTACTCCATGTCTGAAGTCACTAGACTGGGTTTGAGTCTAGATTCTACACCTTCACCTTTATTTTTAACCCTCACCTGAGGACTTTTTTTTCTTTCATTGCTTTTAGGGGGAGAAAGAGATGTGCACGCACGCACGCACACACACACAGAAACTTCGATGTGAGAGAGAACCATCAATTGGTTGCCCTCTCATATGCACCCTGACCAGGAATCGGACCTGCATCTTGGGTATGTGCCCTGACTGCGAATCGAACCCGCGACATTTTGGTTAATGGGATGATGCTCCAATCAACTGAGCCACACTGGTCAGGGCTATGTCCTATACCTTCATGACCACGGGACTTTGAGGTGGGTGCTGAGCAGCATGAATGGTCCAGGACAAGGTGGGTTGAATTTTGTCCTAGATTCAACACAATCTGCCAGACTGCTCCAGCAAATGCTTCTTATAAGGCGACTAAATTAGCTGCGATCTTGATTCTTGAGCCCAACTTCTCATTCCATTTTGGGCACTGCGCCTCTTTGCTTCTCAAGATGTCCTTCTGACTTCTCAAGATTAATGGTATTTATTATGGTACTGGGCCCACGTATGTGAAAAGGACACTGCTGTAATTAACAGCTCGACCCTTGCTGTAACGACATCTAAACGTCTCAAATAAATGCCAGAGTGAACTATGCACTCTCTCATGGCACACAAAGGGACTGTCAGTGATGAAGGAGAACCAGTCACCCAGGTTTACCAAGTGGCGTGTCCTGTACCACATTATCCAAAGTATCTCATTTCATCCTTACTACAGCCCTGTGAGGTAGAGCTTATCTATTAATCATCATCATTTCAAGGGACAGAACCTGGCTCAGAGATTTAAGGTAAGTCACCAAAAAGAAACTAATAAAGAATGGCAGACCAAGGATTCATCCTCTGGTCTGCTGGGATCCAAAGCTCCTTCTCACCCCCTCTGCTGCTTGGAGGAATACGGCAAATGGAGAAAAAGGGCAGAACTCCGCCACGGTGAGGTGTGCAGTGCTGGAAGGCTAGCTTTCTAACTCACGGATGAAGGAAGTCCCCATAACTTCACAGGGCACTGAGCCCAATTTCTTGCCTTCCACTTCTCAAGGATCAGTGGGTACAGGGACCTTGGACAGAGCCCAAAACTAAATAGACACATACTGATGCAGGTAAATTTTCCTGAACTCCACAGCAATCAGCCAGTCAGATGAGTTCCTAGAATCTGTTTCTTAAAGCTGTGCTCAGGGCAGTTAGGAAGGTAAGAGAGCGCCATGACGCCTCTGGTCATGGAACTGAAGAACATGTAGGACTGGGCTGTGCTGGCCTCGAGCCAGAGCAGCACACCCACCTCCTCCTCACACTCTTGCTTCTCCTGCAGACATGTACACATGACTGTCTACTATGCCAGGTGTTGGTGACAAAAGAGAAAATTCCAGGTTTCCTATCTAAAAAGAGCTTACTGTCTAGTAAGGGAGACATACGTGTACACAGATTACTGCACTGCACACACTCAAATGTGGGGGTGCCAAATCCAAATAAACACAAACTATAAAGAGACACTTTGTTCTACCCAGAGTTGCATTAAGAGTATTTCATAATTTGAGCTTTTACAAAGATAAATGAAACTATACTATTGTCATTACTAAAGAATACTACACCTGAACTGGTCTTCTTGGTAGCAATTTACTTCTGTAGCTCAGAACACAGAATTCATTCCACACAGCAAGCCACAAATTCAGCCATCTAAGCCCACATTCTAACGTAACGCCCACAACTCTAATGTACATCATGTCTATTAAGGATGAAGAAAATAAAGAGCAGAGTCCTGTGTTTGGAATGTAAGTCCACAATCAATTATCCACAATTCTGAGCTCTCGAAATCTCTGAAAACCTACTATTTTTCACTAACTTGTTTGATGACAAACCTGAACTGATTTATCTGGTTATAAAATCTGTCCTGAATGGGCACACAGCTCAACTAGACCTTCGTCCACCCACTCAGCAAGCTTGGCTGAGACACTGTGTTTGACTGTGGGTACTGCCCGGCCCTGTGAGCAGACTTCCATGCTCTGCGGTGTGTGCATCACACACCTTCCAAAGTCCAAAACACTCACAATTCAAGAACTGAGTCGCAGATAAAATTATAGTGTTGAACTTGCTTTTTAGGTGTATAGTGGATGTCAGGGAAAAAAACAACAACTTTGAGAGCAAACCTCACTGTCAGGTGAAAAACAAAATGAAGTACATATCTTCCTGCCTACAGTTACTCCCCCAAATCACCAAGAATCAAAGCAAAATGTGCAGATGAGTTACAACATGGCTTCAGGAAGCCATCTCCAACTCTGACCCCCGACAGGGCCCTCCATGTGGCATGCCCTGTCTGCCTTCCTCACCGGACAAGCCTCAAGGGCAAACACAGCTGTCAGCTTTGTCTTTCTCTCTGGAGCCTGGCATAGTGCCTGGGCTCTTACCAAATAGAAAGTCATTCGTGTAGACCCAAGTTCTGTTCAATCATCCCAACTTCAGACATAGACAACCCGCACCAAATTGCCCTGCCCTTCAGAGCAGCACTGAACAACCTGGGTCAGGCGCATTTCCCCTGACAATCTGTTTTGCTTGAAAGGTGTGATACAGAACCGAGTAAGTTATTTAAGGCATGGCATCCAAACACAGAGAGGCTGTTTAAGGGATGAGAAACATTTATTCAGCATAACAGTTTCCTAACTTTGTGTTATCGCCAAAGCAATGGGGTCAGTGATTAGGTAAGTATAGCAAGACTACAACTTTAAAGAGAGAAAAACACCCTGGTAAGTATACAAACACACCAAAAATATCCTTAATAAGCAAGTTACTATGAGAGAATGTTACACTTCAGACCTGTTTTACAACAAAAATATAATTGAATCCTAGTAGGCAACGCTCATGAATAAATTCACTGCTGACAAGCTGAAACCAGAAACACTTATGTAATGATAGCTGGCACAGTATGGTATTTCCTACGTTCATTGTATTAGTATTTTTGGAAAGGACAATGCACCTATAAACAACTTTGACCACTTCTAAGATATTAAAAGTAAAACAGTGAATATTTGGAATTCCATGGAGAATTTAAGGCATAAACTGTGCCTAAGTCATAAGCAGGTTGAAAGCAGAACTCCTGACCTTCTCCCAGGTCCATGTGACAACTCTGCCCTCTTTCCTGGTGGAGCTCCCATGATAGAATCCAAAACTGGGGAGTTGATCCTAGAAGACTAATAAAGTAGTTATCGCCTTTGAATTTTAAAACTCTTTCTTCCCCAATTTCTTTCCTTTTTTTCGGAAAATTAATGTAAACCACAAAACACCACTCGTATTTGCAATACATCCACACTACCAATGCACTCTTGGAAAATGCCTGTTACTTACTACTTCTCATCAGCATTTGCATCTAAGCAGGTCTCTGCACTGTTATGTTATTAGCAGCAGCATAATGGCACTATTAAAGTAAGTCCAGAAACAGTCTGTGCAATCAAGGCCTCCAAGTAGCTGCACAAGTCACATAGACATTCCCAGTCTCCGAGTTTGATATATCTTACAAAATGAAAGAAAAAAAGCCTTTCTCATGCTCATCTCTGAACTGTGTATGCTATTCTCATTTAGGAAGATCTCCTGGTCTCTCTGTCCATATGGAACCCGCCTCGTCTTCAAGGACTAGTTTGGTCTTAAAATCTCTATCTCCGATGAGCAAACACAGTAAGGTCTCAATAAACATCTGCTGCATGTATCAACTTGAAAAATAATTAAAACATGCCACATTATAAAGCAGTTGGTAAATAAGTATTATAAATAAATCCTAAGGAAAAATCTGTGTGGACCTAGGAGGTTAAAGGTAGTTTCTTGGAGGAACTAACCATTCAGATACCTGGGGTTACCATAACCTGTTAATCCAAATGTCCTTTCCTTGAAAAGCATTAATTTCATTATGACAGTACTACCATGTGGAAATAAACTCCATAACTGTAAATGGAACTAAACAAGCTGTTCTTCAAGAATTTCCCATGTTGTCAAGCCTGTTGCAGCATTCAAGTCTAGTCCAAGTGCAAAGCCACCCAGGATGATGAAGACGAAGGTGTGCGCTGCACTCTAACCATTATTTCAGAGCCTCCATGGCAGCAGCTCCCTGTGGCTTTCTGGCTCCCTGTGGCTCATCAAAGTAACACTCAACTTGGGAGGCAGGCAGGTGGCAGTGAGGAACACTAGCACCCTCTTGTCATACTTTCCAACTGGGTGTCTGGAGCAAATCGCCTCGCCACCCCATGCCTCTGCTGCCAGAATGATGGGGGTAGTCACGGTACCTGCCTCCAAGGGCTGCTAAGACAATTCGGTAGGTTAGTACCTGTAGAGGGTCTAGCACGGGGTCTGGAACAGAATGAGAGCTATTTAACTGCAAACTATCATTGCTATAATTCCTCTTCCGACCATTATTGGACTCTACATTTTCTATCAAATAACTTTCTCCATAAGAACCTGACTTACCATTTACTTACAGTTAAGCTCCAATACTACTCTACTAATTACCTACTTAATCTTCAGATTCTTCCCATCTGAGCGGGGTCTGCTGGTCAGACCTTGTTCAGTCCAGCAGGATGACGCAGAACGCCACCAACAGCGTCCATTATTAGTGCATGAAAACAATCTAACGATCATCTTGATTTCCTACTTATAGGAAATATATAGGTTATATTTATTCCTGTTTTCTCACTAATTTACTACCGCTACATTTTCAGAATCTAAAAGTAATGAAGCAATAGAAACAAAAACTATGTACTGTTATCTTGTACTTATTGGTAATAAAAAAACCCCAACACTAGAAATACGGTTTTTGGGATGAGATAATCACAGAGAAGCCCTAAGGGAAAAAGTGTTGAGATTATTGCAGATGGGGGCCAGGAGCTCCATACTCATTAGAAACCATTTTATTTTAAAAATCAGGTTAGCTAGAGTGTATAAAATGCTTGTCATTTCAGAGTTCGTTTCTATTTATTAAGAACAATGATTCTCAACCATTGTCGAAGCACTCCAGGGCTTTTTAAATTATCTCACGCTACTCAAACTCGAATTAGAAATTGATTTTTAATTCAATTTCATCTTTTAAAAATATGCCACACTGCACTTTTAGGAGAGTGCTGAGATGTCAGAAACCCAACAATGATATTTCTGATATTATATAATCCAGTAGGTTCTGTGGTTCAATGTTTATAGCTTAAAAAAATTTTTTTTCTACCTCTATAGCAGCTTGATCTGATTTTTCTGCCTTGGAGGAGCTGGAGAAGAAGGAAGGAAAGAAGGGTAGTCAAAACCCATGCAGTCATGAGGTGTTATCTTCCAAAGGGCTGACCAGTCTTTGCCTATTTTGTTACTGTTGAGTTCCTGGTTTGTTTGTTTGTTTGTTTGTTTAAGTTACCCGATATAGCTTTTTCTTTTTTTTAATTAGATAGAATGGAATTGTTTTGTTTTGTTTATTTGTTTTTGAAATGTAAAAACAATAGGGAATTTAAATCACTCTGAAACCTGAGTATAGTTAGTGCTTCTTTGGCTGTAGTATGTTAGAGACTTTTATTTTATCTTAAGAAAGTATTTGGCTTTAATAGAAATAGAGTATATTTGTGCCAGGTTAAAAAACTATATACCTGGTTATAAGCTCTCGTGCAGCCTCTATTTCACCTTAGAGCAAATTATTAGTAAAATGTGAGGTAAACTTCTGACTAAATATTCCAAAAATTACCACTGAGTGTTTTCTACGTGCCAAGCACTGCACTTTATAGATAAATGTAATTTAATCATGCAGTAATCCTGAAATTTAAAGACTATTGTCCTGTACCCGTTGGGATTCTGTTTTCTGACATATATGACAAGAAAAAACTAAAGCCAAAAAGTGAATTAATTAGCTAGTCAGGAGCCATGGGCAGAATGAGCTCCAGGAGCAGCATGCATCGAGGTGACACTTGTGTCACTCCAGGCTCCAAGCTTTCCTCCAGGCTGGCTTTATATCCAGTTCTTGAGGTTAGAATGTGGGTGACTGCTATTCCAAACCTCGCATGCTCTTCTCATTTAAATCCAGGGGGAAGAAAAAGAATTTCATTTTAAGGTGTGCTAAACAAGTTATGACCCCATTCCTGAGCCAATCACTGCTGGCCAGGAAACTGCAAAGTCTAAGCCAGTCTTAGGTCATGGGATCCCCACAGCTGCAATGGAACCCAAGCAGGAGCTGGAGGGGAGGGGAGGGCTGACATGAAGGGTGGAATAGTCACTGCATGTCAAAAACAACAGATGTTTACCACATTCCCATTTTCTAGAAGAGAGCACCGAGACTTTAGAGACTTTAACTTACCCAAGGGTAGGGGTGCCATCTGACTCTACCAGCATCTTGTTACCACTGCACCATTTCCCACAACCAGAGGCAACCATGGTTGTTACCCAGTGGGTCTTATATTTCCTTCTAGAGACAGTCTATGTGTATAAAAGCATACATGTGTGATATTCCAAAACCAAATGACAGCATCATTTGTTCTGCACCTTGCTTTTAAAAACATATCAGAAGCTCACTCAGTTCCCACCTTTGAAAGTACCAAGGGAAGATGTCCTGATGCAAGAGATAACAAAGTTACCCACAGATGGACGCCCCAAGTCTCGGAATCCTGTTCCTGCCCTGGCCCCCTCTGACGGGGGAGGCTAACTAAGAGCCTCCTGATGTTCAGATTTCCTCCTTTGGAGACTCATCATAAGCCATTATAACAAAATAAAAGCTGCCCAAACAAGGCCTATCCTAGGTTAAAGTCATAGCCTTTCAGTGAAAATATACTTGCACTTTTAATTGATTCAAATAAAATACAAAAGGAGATGTTTCTTGCAATTTAGCACCACATTTCTACAATGGCCCTTTGGCACTATAAAAAAAAAAACAAAAAAAAACTCCAACAAGTACCTTCAGATCAGATAAAGCTACACTATGGTACATTTTTCTGCAAAGTTATGGTCACACGGAGACCTAGAGCCACATGATTAGGATTTTTTGTATGTTTGGAAATGAACAAATAATCTGCTGAATACTGTATAAATACTGCAAAGATAAAATTTATCTAAAATTTAACTCTTTACCTGTCCCACCAGGGGCAACTATATAATTATGTACTTGAAAAACAGTGTATTTTTTAAAAAGATTTTGTTTATTTTATTTTTAGACAGAGGGGAAAGGAGGGAGAAAGGGAAACACTAATGTGTGGTTGCCTCTCGCATACCCCCTACTGGGGACCTGGCCCGCAACCCAGGCATGTGCCCTGACTGGGGAATCGAACTGGTGACTGGTCGCAGACTAATGCTCAATCCACTGAGCTAAACCAGCCGCGGTAAAAGTGTATGTATTTTAATGAAAAGGGTACTGACATATGCACTATGCTCAAGTCATGCCCCAGAGCGGCAATGTGAGGATCCGCTCCTCTTTGAGGACCAAGACTATGTTTAAAAAACTTTAAAGAAACTAACTGGTTGACCCAGGGGCTGACGCAATACTCTGCTCTCTCAAACAAAGTGTTTTAACCAACTAAGCTAATTAGCCCAATTCACAAATGCCATAAAAGACCATTAGAGATAGGTGAATTCTTGATATGCTTTAACCACAGGACAAAAGGCTTATCAAAAGGGCTAAGAACATTACACTGAATCAAGAAGTTAAACTAAAAAGAACAACTCAATTCTGTTAAAATCGTTTTAGCATTAATGATCATAATTTTTCATGCAAAAAAAAATGCTAATGATTTTACGATGGTCTTTTATTTTACAGACAAAGCAATCAAGAGGAAACAGAACAGTCAAAAGGAAATTCATGGATAGTTCCAACTTTCACTTGAGATGTTACATATTACTTTTGATGTCAGTTTTGAGGACCAGGTATTCTGAAGGCCAGGCAGCACCTCTGTGTGCCAGTGGGGGGCCACAGCAGCATCACCTTTCCCTCCGGGTCCCTTGAGGGCCAATCTCACCCCACTATCACCTTCTTCCTTGGCTTCCTTCCTTCCTAACGGCAGGCACTCACCTTCTCTTCTCTAGCAGCACCTGGTTCTCCAAAAACTGGAGTCGTCTGCAATTCCCTCTTTTGCTGAGAAGAGTAATTGTAATAGAATCACTAAGAACCACTGGACTAGAATCAAATTTATATATCCTCAGAATTTCTGCTTACCAAATTTAATATGCCATTTGTAAAAGTGTTAAATTCTTCAGACTAATTTTAAAATTTAGCCATGAATGGTTAAATATTACTTTTAATATTTAATATTTTAAAGTGTGGGGAATGTTTCGGTTTGTGTTCAGCCTTTTTGTAGGTCTTTTTTTCAAAACAGACTGACCTCCAGTTTTAAACAGATCCCATATGGTTGCTTCCTTGCTAAGCTATTTTTCAAAAAATGTTAATGGTAATTTTTACAGTTCTTCATTAAACATTATTTGGAAAACATAAACAGTTCCAGTGATTATCCATGAAGAGACCTGAGACTTGTAAAAAGTAAATTCTACTTCCTTCTGACTTGATCCTTATCCATCCCTTCTCGAGTCCCCTTTGGGCCATGCTGGAATAGCCACATTGCTGGAAAACATATTGCTATTTCTTAGTAAAAAAATGAAAACAAATCCTGGGTTCTTAAGTAGCTGTTTCTGGAAGCATCCAGGTCTCTGAAGTCATGCAGAAGAGAGATGCATGCAGGGAGAGACAAGGAGATAGTGGTCAGAGTGCCAGTAAGACGCTTATGGTTTAGAAAGGTTGTGCTTTTTGTTTTGTCCTACAAAAGCAAAGCCCGGCGTGGAATATAATAACTGAGAAGGCAAATAATAGTGGGAAAAGCTTCTGCAGAGGTCACAACACTTTGGACACCTTTTTAGATCAATAATTCATGAGCTTGTTGGGCCCAGATCCATAAAGACTAGAAAGTAATTGGGTTGACTGTAATGTGCCAAACACCTGACTACCAGGTAACTTCTGTCGTTGCTGCTGGTCCATAGGGAAGTTATAATTTTTGGAGCTGGAATGGACCTTCAAGACTACCTAGTGAAAATGAAGAAACTAAGGATTTCTGGGCAGGATGACTTCTGAGTTCAGGTTTAAAATACCACTCACTACTGCAAATGATAGCAATGATAGATCAAATATTTTTAAGAAGGGAGGGAGCGAGGGAGGATGAGAGGAAGTCAGTCATGTTTACAAACAAGAGAAACAAGACACATGAACAAAAACAGACTGGCCATAGGGTAGAGGCCTGGAGTGAAACCAGAGGCCAAAGGCACATGTGTGGCTGAGAAGGGTGAAGATGAAGGCAAATGGCTCAGAGCAAGACTCAGTGCATTAAACCACTGAGTCTTGCAAGAGAAAGAATTCCAAGAGAAGATTTTATTAGTGTTACACTTACTGTGCATTTCCTTGGTCAAATTACCTGGCCCTTGGCAAGGTGTTCCATTTTCTTCATGTTTAACACAAAATCATGATTTTTTTCCACCTATTTTAAAAGGTGAAGTTTTGAAAATTCATAATTGTCTTTGATTGGCACCTAAATGAGGAGAAACTCTGTGCATCTCTAAACAAAGCTTCATTTTTCTTTTAGTGTGACATTATGTCACTGTTTTAATATGCACTCATTATAAAATAAGATGCCAATACCAATGTGTACAGGTTTAATAAAAACAAAACATATATGACTGTCATATCTTTAACCCAAATGGAAATAGAAGCTGAAATAATAATAAATAAAAATCTAGCTGGTACTCCTAGGTGAATAAAAAAACTAGGTGCTTTAAAAAAATGTAAGTGATTCAGATGCAGATATGCGTTCCTTTGTACAATCTGCAACATGTTAATAACATATTCGCTAATGAAATTATCTCAGAATTTCTACATCTCAATCCCAGAGCAATTATCTGCCTACTTTTAGGCTCTGTAAATTAGTTGTCACCTTGCACATACTACCAGCAAGAGGAGGGTCCACAGTTTTCCATGTAATAAAACAGGCAATAAAAGGGGTACTATTTTCATACAGCATTTAGATGCGAAACACACCCTGATCCTAATACGGAGACTATGACTTTGCATCTGACTTTCTTTGAGTCCGATTTACTACGCAACACTTTTTGTGTATGGGTCAAGTGCAGACAGACAACCAACAACTCCAGGCACCAAAGACCTCAGAGAAGTATAAATTCAATTATGAAAATCCCTCAGTGTTGGCAGTCAGACCTGGACAGACACCATGCGCAGTATGTCTGCTGTGCTATCAGGGAGGACAACAGTATCAGACTTCACTGGAACAAGCTTGATGTTTTCTATAAAGGATCACTTGGCAGGATACACAGGAGGCCAGTCTGTGGTCAGAGTCAGTACAAATAACCAAAAGAGTACAGGTTCATATCCCTGGGCAAGAGCTGATGCTACTCAAGTGTTATTTTTAGACACAGGACAGTTATGCAACAGAGCTATTTCAATGTGCTATGGGATCTTCTGTGTAGAATCCAATAAAAGTAATCTCAAACAAGATTTTCAACCAACTGAGAAATGTTCAAAGCTGTACAGCTTGAATATTCTTGAGGCAAAATGAGTAGGTTACAATTTTTATCTTGGTGACAGGAAAATGTTCTAAGCCATAAGGAGTAATTGGAACAAACACACTCATTGGTAAGTTAACCTCTAAAGTCAGGAGGGTGTTGGTATAATTTGGAGAAGTATACATGCTTTGTTAGAAAGAAAACATGGAATAAATGTGGAAGTGATAACAGACAGCCAGCTCCTCATGTGCCAACAGGCTTCCTTACATTTTACTCCATACATTTCTGTTCAGTTCCAGTCTTTACACGGTATAATTTTAAAAAAGACAGTAAGAGGCTTGCGCCTCTAAAAGAGATAAACATTTAAAATGCTAATAGATTTGAGGTACAACCTATAAACTAGGGATTCACTTTTGATTAAATGAAATATAACACTAATCCACCAATTAAGGAAAAACTAATGAAAAGTCAGGCAATCCAGAACATTGATTAAGTGGCCTTTGGAGATTGTCTTTCAGGGACCTAAGGCTCATCTCTCTCAGTGCTAAGGGGCAACACATGGTTCTTTTTTAAACAGTGAAAGACACTCTGCTCATCATTTTATGAAAACTGTAATTAAATACTACTCTATTCAAATAATCAGTGGATCTGGATGTACTGTTAACAGCAATAGCTACTCTTGATACTTTTCTGCTCAAAACCCACCAATTAGTCCCAATCTCACTCAGTAAAAGGTGAAACTCCATGGCAACAGCAGTAGGACTGGGAGAGGGATAAATGGAGCTATGCTCTGCAGGGCTCCTGTATTTTATCCGAATTCAATACTAACATAAACTATGTTGTGATAAATTCAAGATGATGCCACACAGTAGTTCCTCCTTACGTGTGGGGGAAATATTCCAAGACCCGCAATGGATGCCTGAAACTGTGGCTAGCACTGAAACACACACACACACACACACACACACACACACACACACACACATTTCCCCCCTATACATGCAAGCTATGATAAAGTTTAATTTATAAATTAGGCACAGTAAGAGATTAACAATAAAACAGAATATAACAATATACTGTAAAAGAAGTTACATGAACATGTCTTTCAAAATATCTTACTGTGCTGTACTCACTCTTCTCGTGACGCTGTGAGATAATAAAGTGCCTACATGCCAAGATGAAGTGAGGTGAATGACACAGGCATTGTGACGGAGCATTGGGCTACTATAGGGGTTACTTGAACACAGCACCGAGATACTACGTGGCTAAAATGTGGGGAGTGTACACAGCACGGAGATGCTGAACAAAGGGATGATTAACATCTGGGGAGGAACAGAGGGGGACAGTGCGAGATTTCATCAGGGATTCAGAACAGTGCAAAATTTAAAACTTACGAGTTGTTAATATTATAGTAACTTTGTATGGTAACAGAAGGTAACTTGACTTACCACACTAATCACTTTGTGATTATATAAATATTGAATCACTATGTTGTATACCTGAAACTAATACAGTATTGTAGTCAATTAAAAAAAACCTTATGAATTATTTATTTCTAGAATTTTCCATTTAATATTTTTGCACTGCAGTTGACTAAGCTTAATTAAAACTGTGAAAAGTGGAAACCATGCATAAGGGATGAGGGGCTACTGTAATTCTTAAAACAACCACTGAAAAAATATGTAACAAAGAAATAGAACTGAAAACCAACAAAAAAAGTTTAAAAGATGTATGAAAAATATATTTCAGGTCCTGGCTGGTGTGGTTCAGTGGACTGAGTGCTGGCCTGCAAACCAAAAGGTTGCTGGTTCAATTCCCGAATAGTCAGGGCACATGCCTCGGATGCAGACCAGGTCCCCAGGCATGCGTATGAGAGGCAACTGATCAATGTTATCTCTCGCACATTGATGTTTCTCTCCCTCTCTTTCTCCCTCCCTTCCCCTCTCTCTAAAAATAAATAAATAAATAAAGTCTTTAAGAAAAGAAGAAAAAAAGCCTTTCAGTTAATACGAAAGAAGGCAAGAAAAGAAGTTCAGAGGAACCAAATGAAAAGGGCTTAAGACAAACAGAACTCAGCAAAATGGTACACCTTAGTCCAGCTATATCAATAATTACCTTGAAAGTGATTCTGTAACATAAATGCAGTAGCAGGCTAATTCCTGATGGGGAAATGACCACATGGGCTGTGTATTTTGCCAGACCTCTTTCACTTGCCCAAAGGCTATTTTGCCTTCCCAGAACCTATGAAATATTATCTTTATAATCTCCCATCTCTTCCAGCATTCAGTAAATTTATGAGCAACAAATACCTGCCAAATAAATATTAATGGCTTTCTTTCTTCCCCTTCTACCCAATTTTCTGTTATCCCTACCCACTTACTTTGTAACAGAACCCAGTTCTTCATAAATGCCACATTCTAGTTGCTGTCACTGCATGCCAATAATATTCTTTTTTATTCCATCTTCTACATCACTCAGAAAGCTGTATCAACTTGGAAGAATGATTCTTAAGGCACATGATATATAGTAACACATCCTCTTGGACAGACATTGATACTCTGCAAACCCAGGAGAAGGTGAACTGAGGCAGTCAGTTCCTGAAGGTTTCCATTTCCTGCCAAAACTCCAACATGGACAGGTGGACATCGACAATGCAGAATGTGATAACAAACAGTAAACAGTGCTACTCAGGTACCTTGCACCTGCATGGTATCTGTAATTTCCAGGCTCACATTCTGAGAGGGGAAAAAAGAGGAGAGGTGCAAAGCCTTCAACCACTCTATTTGATCAACATAAAAAAGTTAATTTTGACCCTTAGTCCAGCGGGGCTCAACAGTTACCAAGTACCCAAATCCAGATGAAATGAACAAGCAAAGGACAAGAGCTAAACAAGAAACCAAAAGATAATCGCCAGGAGCCAAGCCCATAGAGAAGTTCATCACATAATTAGACAAAATGTAAACCTTCTGTGCCAAGGTCTATTTAACTGAGAGGAAAGGATAAATTCTGGGCATTTAAAATTTCTTAATTTACAAGTTAGAGACCATATTATCTGCCTTTGGTATGCCTAGGAAGGAAGAGAGCAATAATTACCTAAGAAAGGTTTTTTTCCTATTAAAAAAAAGAGAAAAGCGTCTCCCCAAGTTCCATCAGTAGGTAACACGAAACAGCAAGGTGCCCATTTTCTGTGTGCCCTTGGTAAATGGGAATGCGGAGAGGAACAGCACTGACAACTGCACAAATAGAAATAAATTAGGGCAGCTGTGTCTCCCACTCTCCAGGAACAGCCATGTGAGTACGGAACCGTTTCTCAGGGTCTTTTGGTAAGTAGATGTGACTGGCCTATAAAGGACGCTTCTTTCATAACAAGAACTCAAAATTTGTTATTTCTTGTTACCCAGCATGACACTGACAAATGCCTCATGCTGAAGTTCTCTTTACAAAACAGGTGCTGACTTAGCAAGGTATAAATCCATGTGAATAATTAAGTTTTTCCCAAATGGACCAATTCAAATAAAGTTTTGTACACACACACACTACCTTGGGGACTGTCGAGTTTGTTTAAAGAAATAAAACATCTTAGTAGTGACGGGTAGAGCATTCTGAGCACAATTCTGATGCATGAATCACAAAGCACACTTAAATATACATTGAAAATGACTCTTGCCTCTAAAAAGAGTTCATATAGCTATATCATTTTCTTAATTTAACAAAGTCTTTTTTAAATTAAATTTCCTGAATTTTACAAAGAAATTAAATTAAATTTATTGGTTAATAAAATTATATAGATTTTGACCATGGCTGGTATGGCTCAGTGGATTGAGCACTGGCCTGCAAACCGAAAGGTCGCTGGTTCAATTCCTAGTCAGGGCACATGCCTAGGTTGTAGGCCAGGTCCTCAGTTGGGGGCGTGCATGAGGCAACCTATTGATGCATCTCTCACACATCAATGTTTCTCTCCCTCTCTTTCCCTTTTCCCCTCACTCTAAAAATAAATAAATAAAATTTTAAAAAACATTATATAGGTTTCAGGTGCACAACTCTAATACAGCATCTGTATATTGTGCTATGTGTTCACCACACAAAATCAGGTCTCCTTCCATCACCATTTATCCCCCCTATATTGTTTTCTACCTCCTCCCTCTCCCCTTTCCCTCTGGTTCCCCTCTGATAATAACCATACTGCTGTCTGTGTCTATGAGTTTTTTGTTTTTGTTTCTGCTTAATCCCTTCACCGTTTTCATCCAGCCCTGAAACCTCGCTCGTCTCTGACAGCTGTCAGCCTGCTCTCTATCTAAGAGTCTGTGTCTATTTTGCTTCTTAGTTCAGTTTGCTCATTAGATTCCATATATGAGTGACATCATATGGTATTTGCCTTTCTCTGACTGGCTTATTTAACTTAGCATAATGCTCTCCAGGTCCATCCATGCTGTAGCAAAGTGTAAGACTTTCTTCTTTGTTTTACAGCTGCATAGTATTTCATTGTGTAACAAAGTCTTTATTAAAAAAAAAATCACCAGGCCCTGGCGGGTAGTTCAGTTGGTCAGTGTCATCCCTATATGCCAAGGTTGCGGGTATATGCCAGTCAAGGCACATACAAGAATCAATCAGTGAATGCCTAAATAAGTGGAATAGCAAATCAATGTTTCTCTTTCTCTCCTCCCCCGCCCCCTCTCTCTCAAGATCAATAAATTAAAAATCTTTTAAAATTATCAAAGTTTCTCAGGTCCAAGCACTCTTTCCTCCCCACCGCTCCACCCCCACATGGCTTTGCAGAGAAGATGCTGAGGCGGTGATCTTGAGGAGGCATGGGAAGGGCTGAAAAGCTAAAAATCAGGGTCTTCTCAGAACTTTTAACCACATTAAAAACAACTAACATTTGTGTGGCGCTTTAGATTTTTCAAGGTGTGTTGCTTAGACCTCTTATTTCATGCCCACACCATTCCCATGTGGAAGGCAGGACAGTTGTAATCATAACCTAGCTCCCAGGCATGAACACCAGGTGCAGAAGGTTTTGTGATACGCCCAACCTCACTCCTCACTAAGTGGTGTAACCAGGACTCCAATCAATGGCTCTTCAAAAATCCACAATTTTTGAATACAGCAAATAACTGAGGTCCTGAGTTTTACAAAGAAATCAACGAACAGGTCAAAGAGTCTAGTAAGCAGCGAAGATGGTCCTGGACGCGCTCCGCCTTGCTTTGCCCAACTACCGGCAACTGAAAAAGGCCAGGCACGCAAGGAGTTCCTGGTGAACTGGGCCGTGCAGTGCTCACCGCAGGACAGGGCCAGGCCTCCAACCAGAGAAACATTTTCGGTTCTAGGAGACATTTCCTTTCCTGCGCACAGGATCACAGTAAAAAATGGAGCTCTCCAGGCCAGTGAAACCAACTGCAGAAACCACAGCTCTTCTCCGCTAATCTGATGGAACTAGCAGCAGCTGGGGTCCTATGGTCACCAGTCATATAGGATCTCAGATGTGTTTTACATGCCAATATGGAGTCCTGAGAAGAAGAATGTACTCAGGGCGGTACTCAGACAAGAAGCTAAGGTTTACATGTCAAATGCCTGTTAGATAACAGACCACAGAAAGGGCTCTCTGTGATAGTTCAGATTTAAGCCTGATATAAGCCCTCTGCTCAGCTCTGCTGGGTAACACAGACTGCTAACCCTTCCATGCATTTTCATTAAAGAGAGTACAGTCTTATTGGAAGGGGCAAATGGGTGAATGTGGTCAGAGGGTACAAACTTGTAGTTATACAATGAGTGAGTCCTGAGGTTGTAATGTAACATGTGCTGACAACAGTTAATACTGTACTGTATATTTTAAGTTTCTAAGAGAGATCTTAAAAGTTATCACCACAAAAAAAAAAAAAAGTAACCATGTGAGGTGATGAGTTCATTAATCTTATTGGTGTGATGATTTTTCAATGTATACATATATGAAATCATTACACTGTATTCCTTAAACTTATGCAATGTTCTTCATCAACTGTATCTCGATAAAGGAGGGAGGGTAAGAAGGCATATTCTCAGGTCGAATAGTTAGTTAGCTCTGATTTCTAACTACACAAAACCTTTATTCAGAGAGCCACAA
Organism: Mormoops blainvillei; assembly: GCA_004026545.1. Classification (NCBI taxonomy): domain Eukaryota; kingdom Metazoa; phylum Chordata; class Mammalia; order Chiroptera; family Mormoopidae; genus Mormoops; species Mormoops blainvillei. The sequence continues at coordinate 106,698 of PVJD01001265.1, read as the reverse complement.
ATCCAACTCCTACCAATCTTACCTCTGTTGTGTGTGGGTCGTAGATGGGGGTCAGGCAAAGGGGCCATGGATGGTGACCCCACTCCCTGGGGGTTGGGTACTGCAGGTGACTACTACATCCACCAGCATGTGAAGCAATGCCTCTTGGTAACCAGACTGGAGAAAATGTTAATCTGGTTACCTCGTTATTTTGTGCAGCATTAGTGACAAAAACCTGTTTTTCCAAAAAGCTGGGCATAGCTAGAGAAATGACAGCCTCACCAGTTAGTTAGAACCCCTGAGAGGTTTCCGGTCTCAAGGCTTAGCTCTTCTCAACTGTCCTTTATTCATCCTTGGCCAGGTCCCTTTTCCACTGTCTAGGAGCTGTTTCAAAGCTCCACCATGCTCTTTCCACCAGCTCCTCTGCCCTGCTCCTTGCCTTTCATCCTTGCATAAACAGATCTACACGTGCATCCACCCTTACATTTCTGTTCCTCTGCTTCCAGAGAAAGGGGGTGTCTCCTCGTTTCAAAGTCTAACCCACTGGTCTCTTCGGGGCCTTGACCATCAATTCCCTCAACCTAAGACCTGGCCTTTTCTACCAGAGCCCCTCTACCTATAAAAGATAAAAGGACCTTGACATTGTCAATAATTAGACTCTGACTTCCCCAACCATGGACCTGCCCTGTTTTTCTGGCTCCATTCTTAGCCAAAATTCCCTTTCAAAGTATGGTCTGCTTTGTCTTCTTTACCTTTCCGTGGTTTCACCTCAACATGTGCAATTGAGCACCGTGATATTGAAAAAGCAATGACCTCCAAGCTGCTAAATCCTATAGTCCCTATCTTGACACCTTTGCAGTGATTGAAACTCCATCCATGGAATTCTTTCCCTTGATTTCATGTCACTGTCCTCTGTTTCATCTGCACCCCTAACCCCTACAAAGGCCCCTTTGTCCTTCCCCTAGTGTCCCTCATCCTTCAAGGCTGGTGTCCCCCGGGTTTCTTTCTTTGGCCCTTTGCATCTTCATACTTGACTTAGACGATCTCATCCACTTCTGGAATTGCAACACCAACCCAAACCCTACTAACTCCCAAATGTTTACTTATCTGTAGTCCAGACCTGCCTCTCTAACTTGAGTTTTTATAAATCAACTTTATTGATGTATAATTTACATACAATAGAATGCACATACTAAAGTGTGCCTTTCAGTGAACCTTAACCCAAATATCCTAATGCATTTCCACCCACTCAATCCCCCAGACAACCACTGATCTGCTATCTGACACTGTAGATTATTAGATCTGCCTTTTCTAGAGTGTCATATGAATGAAACCATGCACTGTGTATATAGCCACTTGTGTCTGTCTTCTTGAGGTTCATCACATGTGTTGCACATATACGTGTGTGGTACATATAAATTTGAACCTGAGTTGTTAAAATATCTCACCTGATCCTCAAATGTATGTCCCAAAATGAAGTCTACACCATTTATCTTAGTCAGTCACATCCATTCAGAAGATTGAGAGTCATTCTGAGTTTCTCCGTGGTTGTCATCCACATCAACCTTGTCAGCAATCCTATTATTTTGACCTCCTTCATATCTTTGAAATTTACCCTCTGTATTCCCCTGCCATGGCCCGAGTGCACCGCACCCTCTGTGCCTAGATACCCACAAAGCCCAGAGTCCCAGCTCCCAGGCCCTCCTCTCCTTCCATTCAGAACCTACATGCAAAAACAGAGCTTTTACAAATATAAACACATTCACTACAGGCCCTGCTTTCACTCCTTCAGCTGCTCCGTCATCAATGGGACAGCATCGTCCCTTTCTTTGAATATAAGGTCCCACCACTCCTCAACTCCCTCCCCTATGAGGCTGACTCCCAGACAGACAAGTCTCCTCATAAACTACTACATACCCTTCAAAACTGCTTGTAGGTCAGCTGGTCTGAGCCGCCTGCTGAGGAATTCCCTCATATTCTTCTCTCTGCTTCCAAAACACCTATACACACCTCTACCCAACCGCTATTTCGTTGTATGGCAATTTTATTTATACTTGACAATGGGCATCAAGAGGACAAATGTTTTATCTTTTTTCACATTTATTGACAACTTGCCTCAGCAAGTATTTTGGTGGCTTTCTTTTTTTAAGTGATGAAATAAAGAGAAAACTGACACTCTGCTAAGTCTACCTTTAACACATATTCCAAGTCTGTCAAAAGACAGAGCCTCGTATTTGAAGCAAACATGCTAACATAGAATGGAAAATGTTGGCCTATTACACACCAGAATGTGCACCATGGCCTCTTTGCTTAGTAATGGATGTCATGCAGTTGGACACTCTCCAAATGCCCTAAAGATGAACTGAAAAGTTAAAACACAAAAAAAGTTACACTTCAGCTTCTATCCTACTAGTTCACTCGGTCTTTCTGACAATTACCAATTATGAAACACTTTTCTCCAAGAATGCAAATACTGGGGGAAATAAAGACATAATAACCTCCAGTATTATAAAATCCCCAAGGTGCAGTGGTTATATAATTACCCCCCAAATCCCAGAGGTGCTCCTCAGCAAACAGCAGTGGTAGAGAACCCCAAAGGAGCCCTGGGATAAAGGACACAGCGTTTCCTGGATCAGTGAAGGAGCTCTCTGAAGATTCTGGAAGCCAATTTCTACAGCAACCACTGCAGCTAATTCAGAGGGTGAAGTGTCCATATAAAATAAAACTACTTCAGAGAATCTCAGAGTCAGAGGGTTTATTTAGAAGAATTTTATTGTTAGAGAATTCACGTTGTTTCAATCCCCAGGAAAGAAGAAATTTTAGTGCTTATGGGGCTTTAAGAATAATCTTAAGGATCTAAAACTTAAAGACAGAAAATATAAGTACCACTGTTTTTGAACGTGTTAACCAGCAACTCAGCATTATAACATTCTTGTTACTGGTCTCTACACAAATAGTACTCAATAAAGAGATGGCTGAACTTATCAAAGAAGCTAGAAACTCATAGTTGGAAGTTGGAAAGGTATTTTCAGGTAAAAAGAACGTATGACAAACTTCACTAAGCACACTGCTTTCAATTTACAGAGTGTGTGTGTGTATAAAATGTTTATTGTTCTATGGCTTCAAAATTTTCAATTAATTATATATAGCTATAGGACCTATAAATGAAACTGTAAAGCAATTACACCTGCAGTTAAGAGTAATTTGGAGGCATTAACTTAAAAATAGGATTTAAGCAATCTAAAAAATGTATAAAGCCCTAATGGGAGATAAAGACAAATGGATAGATGCATGAAGATTCTACCTAGAACACTAAACATAGCAGGGGAGACATGAGTCCAGTTACTATGTAGGTTTGAAGCCTTAACAAACTCTCAGTGGAAAACTCTCAGCAGTGCCACAGGCTGTGGGGATGGGAGAACAGCCGTATTACCAAAGCTGGGTGGTCTGGAAGCAAACAGACCACTCGCCACAGGTCAGCATCAATTCCATGTAAAGATTCCTAGCTGGCTCTTCCTTATTTGGGATCTGAATTTATTTTTCCCCATCGGCTAGAATCTGCTTTCTACAGCCCCGATTATTAGGAGTAAAAAAATGATAGTAAAAATTTATCAGGAAAATTAACTAGATACAAATGCCAAAGAATATTTTGAAAGGAAAAACAATCTTATTTGCCTTTTGTTTGTTGTTTAAACCCAATATTTTAATGGGTGGAGAAAACATGATGAATACAACATATAAAAATTAACTAGATTCCAAAAATTAAAGATGTAATCAATCTACATAGATGACACATTGATACTATTTTAAAATTTCAACCTAATTATTGAATGAAGAAATGAAAACTAAAACCATAATATACTACTTTATATCCTTCATTAGCCTCAAAGAAATTAAGAGTCTATATGATCTAGAAATTCTAGACTCCAGAAGCCTTCTTAAAGATCTGTTCATTTTGCCAATCATTCTGGAAAAAAATCTGGAAATATACAACAATTTTTTCATCCTCACTCGAGGACATTTTTTCATTGCTTTTTTAGAGAAAGAGAAAGGGGACAGAGAGAAACATTGATGTGAGAGAGAAGCACTGAGCAGTTGTTTCCCACATGCGCCTGGACAGAGGATCAAACCCACAACCGAGATGTGGGCCCTGACAGGGAATGAAACCCGTAACCTTTCGGTTACAGGATGACAGTCCAACCAACTGAGCCATACCTGCCAGGGCACAACAAAATTTTTTAATAACTCAAATCATTAATCCCTATTAATCCCACTTTTGAAACTATAGCACCAAAAAACAATCCCAAAGAAGTTTATACAAAGAGAGTAAAAAATATTCACTCTATGTAAAACTTAAAAATACTTTTAAATGTCCACAGTGAGAGAATGCTTAAACAAATAATAGTATGGTTATATGAAAAGATGCTACTTAATCCTTACAAATGACAAATTCAGCTTTGTCAGTGAAGGCAATCCCTGAATTACCTGGGGGTCTGAAGTTTGGGGGCCCATAAATACCACACTAGGTCTCAGTTATAATTGGGAGCACATCTACCAAGCGTCCTTCCCAGGAAATGCCACCAGTGTTTCTTCATCTCTTAAGGACACAGTATGTGGGAGCATAAATTAAATGAAACGCCACAGTTTTAGGTTCACAGCCAGCTTTCCTCTCACTGGGGCTAACCTGCACAAGCAGGCTGCTGAGATTCCCCACTCAGAGGCTGACACTCACTCAGTCGTGCTCAGCCTCCGCCTCAAGAACAGACCAGATACAGAGCTTGGGAAGGAAATACAAACACCAATGCCACTGCTCATCTTGTCCACAAGGCTGAGGAGGAGGAGCAGCAAGCCATGAATGTGAGAGCCAGCTTAACCAAGCACCCATTCTTCACCCCTCTCTGGTTTTCATCAAAGAGCCCGAGTAGGTGTGAGCATGCGTGGCTCAGCGGCACACAATGCAGGACCATCTGTATATGAAAATACAAGTGCAAATAAAAGGACACGTTCACAGCCACCTGAGCTCTGCGAAAGCAGACACAGATATGGAGATTGACCACAACAAAAAATCTTACAGAGAGTTAGCATTTGGGATTTGTGACATTTACTTACTTAGGGTTTGTACTGTTTACATTAGACACAGCATCTCAGCAAGAGAAGTGACTCTTAAGTGATGGGGGCCTCAAATGTTGGAAAAATTTAGTTTCAGGTAATAGGTAATAAGCTTAGTAATCAATGTATGTAAAAACCTATTGTTTCAGGAACTGAAGGTATTATCCCACAGTTGACTCCTGGAGATCATAAGCAGTTCCGCCTTTGTGCCTCAGGGAGTCTCAAGCAATCAGGGTGGTATCTGAGTCTTTGTACTCCAGGGTGAGACGAACACTGCCTAGGACACAGCTAAAGACCACTGCCCAGAGCGAGAATGCTGCAGTTTTTTAAATCTAATTAACTTTTCCCCGAATTCCAAGCCCTTACCTACACTTTGTTCTTTTTATAAAAAGGGCCATTTAAAAATGGAATTTACGATGGTTTGTTAGGGTACATACCAACCATCGCTTGATATCTGAATAAAGCGCCCATAAAGGTTCAATCCCTGTCTCTGCTTATTGGTTCTGGTAGGTGACAGACAGCTCGAATGCTGGTTTTTCTGGTTTCGTAAGTATACTGCAGAAAACACAAATGTTCAAATGAGAGTGCATATCAAGAAAGATGTCCAGGCAGGAGAGTCTGCATCTGATAAAATAATTTAGAAAGGACTTCTAGATTCTTAATCAGAGAGGTACAATAATCCAAATTACATTCAGAAAAAAAAATCTAATCTTGATAGGCCAGAAAATGGAAGAATGGGTAACTCATGACTTGGTGGTCAGGGACGGCCTCTCTGGGGAAGCAACTTTGAATAAGGTGGAATCTAAGTGCGAGAAGGACCAACTCACAGGAGGACCACTGGGCTTGGGCCTAGAAAGAGGTCAGCATGAAGGACTGTGCCTCAGGGAGGACAAGAGGATGTGACAGGTAGGGCAGGGGCTAGCCAAGTCAGAGGGCGAGGGACTTCCTAACGTTTGGAAATATTGTTCTAGCCATTGTGTGGACTAAAGTCAAGCCCAGGCGAGAAGTAGGTGGCCAGTTAGGTCAGTGCACTAACCCAAACCAGAGACCCATTGGGGCTCAGACCAGGGTTCGCAAAATGGAAGGAAGCAGCAAGATGAGGAATGTATGTATATATTTTATATTCCTGTATTTATAGTTAAATATATACATGTTAATGGGTCATGTATTACTTTTTAAATGGGAAAGTGCTCATATATATGAAATATACAAATCTCTACTTTTCAATTAACTATAATGCAATAAAATGCAATGAACTACAAAACTATTATGTTTAAGATAATCTTTCTTTAATGATTCAGAAGACACTATGGAATAGTGTAGTGCCTTAGAAGCATATTATTAATGTCAATTACCCTTACGGTACAAGAAAATAATTTCCAATTTGTTGAAAGCTGTATAAACCACATTTTATTGTAATGGTTTACTTTAGGAAAAAATAGTACAGCAGAAAGTTAGTTGCCAAGAAGGAAAAAAACTTACCTGACATTTCTATGTTCTGGAATTGTGTAACAAACTTTATCTTGCATGTTTGCTACAGCTGTGGTCATATTTTATTTCCAAATTTAGAAAAAAACATGCATGCACATTCAACTTAAAGTCCAATGCCAAATTAGCACATAGCAAAGATCAGAGAATTATGGAATCCTAATTATTCCAGTGATGAGGAAAGGGTAGAAATGTAAGCCCTATTTATATTTTAGGATGGAAGAAAGGAGTAACTAAAGGGGTTTTGCTTCAGCAAAAGCTGAAACTCTAGACCACTCTTGAATCATTAAATACTCTGCCTAAATGAATCTTTAAATCCCCTAATACTGGACCTTCTGGTGCTAAAAGAAAACCACACAGGTCCTTTTTGTATTTGATGAGCTAGACAGAGTGCTAGGAACAACTCACATACTTTATTAGTATCTTCTCCACATACTTCATTTTATTAGTATTTTCAGTTTAAGTCAGACTACTTGTCCTGACAGATTAACAAAAAAAAACTAGCGAAGAGCCCTTAGTCTTTTCCTCAGCATCCTCCCTTCCACTCCCTAGCATTAGCCTGAGCTATGTTTTGTTTGATTAGAAACACAAAAGAAGAAAAAGCACACCAGCCAAAGTTTGGGAGAAGTAAAATCACCACATCATTTTGGACCTAGTTCCAAACAGACTCTGAGTTCCATTGTAGCTCAGCCCTTTGACAGGAGCTAGAGCAAACCTCACCTCTGGAGTCAGAGCCCCTTCCCTTCGCAGACAACACCCAAACAAAGCCCACCCTCATTCGTGAGCAGCTCCAAGTCAAGCACACTTGCAGGAGCACGATTCATGCTCAACTCCAAACCCCTGCGGTCAGCTGTCTGTTAGCCTCTAGAACATGCCATTGCCAAGAAACTTCCTTTCCCATGGCTGGCCCGGCCTCAGTAGGGCCAGCTTCTCCCATCACCTGGGGCTACCTAGTGGCGCAGTCCCAGAGGTAGTGGGGCTGGCAGCAGACACAGTTCTATGTACGTATATATGCACATCAAACCCATATTTTGGTGATTTTCTGGGCCGATAATTGTAAAGTATCCCAAAACATGGTTTATTTTTATCTCGTTCACTACAGGAAGCCTAGCAGTTACCATTTATTGAGTATCTTCTCAGACTCAAACAATGTACCAGATACTTTCTATGTGAGACGAGCGTATACTGTCCTACTTAATCCTCACAACAGCCCTCTATGATTTTACAATCTCTGCTTCACATCTAAGGAGCCATGTTGAAGGTTATATAGCTAATGTTAGAACCAAGAGTTGATGCAATGTCCGTCTGACTCCAAATCCTAAATTCTTTATACCATGTGCCTTAATCCACCCTTTCAAAAGGTTAGCAATATGAGCACCGAACATACTGTATTACGCTTTCACTTGGAAGTATCAAATATAAACCCTAAAGCACAGCCCTGACCCATGTGTCCGCTGCGCACTGTCCCGTAAAGTGAAAGGCTGCTGTGTTGATTCCTGGTCAGGGCACAAGACTAGGTTGGGGGTTCAGTGCCTGGTTGGGGTTCATGTGAGAAAAAAATATCGATCTTTTTCTCTCACATCAATGTTTCTCCCTCTCTCTTTCTCCCTCCATTCCATAAATAAATAAATAAAACCTAAGACATATGTAATCAGTTGTTTCCTTATTCGTACCAAGGTACCGAGTTGGCTGTGCAATCACCTCCCTGAATGAATCAGCCCCATAAGATATTTTCCCTCTACAGATAACCCAGGCTATACAAACAAATCACCAGTTTTCCAGATTCAAATCTAAAGTGCGTGCAAATGAACAACAAAGTGAAGATGTGACTCATGTTGATAAATAGCAGCTTATGTACTACTAATCTTTTAAAAGTGCAGCAGTTTCTCATGCATGTTTTTAAAAGTAGAGATATGGCTTTAAATTTGTGAACTCTTCAGTCTGACCTCATCTCTGCCACCTCCAGTAGCTGAGCAGCCCCTCCAAGGCTCTAACTCCAAGAGCATAAACCAGAGAAGGTTTACATCCCTAAAATAATCCCTAAAAATAATACAAAGCAATGAGTTCTGTGCCCAGCAAGTGGTACAAGCGGTAAGTGATGAGTGACTGCAGAGTCACTGAGTGCAAAAGTGGGAGGTCCCTCTGGGACCATCGGTCCAAACGGTTAGGGCACTTCAAGGAAAAGAAAGGGCTAAGCAGAGTCCCGAAAACTGCCCTATGGTATCCTAGTGATGTAAGAGAGAAACATGTTCGCAGAAAGCTCAAGGCCAATTCAGGTGTGGTAGACAGTTGGGGAAAGGGTCCAGGCTCCTCTGTGAAACCACCTCCTTCTTCTAAGAGGAATAATACCCCTGTGTGGGAGTGTGCGTGCACGTGCACATGGACATGCACCACTCTGCCCCGACTCTGCCCCAACACACATGCACACACAGGAGGGGTGCGCACACACAGGAGTGGTGCATGCACAGTAGCAGGTATGGGGAGAACACTTGGTGACTCAGGGACAAACTTAAGAAAATAAAATAAAATTTATGAGGACCTAATTCAGTAAACACGATTTGTACTCAATAGTTACGAGTGGTCTTGTAGTTAAATGTCTACATTACTGTTTGAGGTTTGTTGTCTAGGGGCTAACAAAATACAAAATAATTCTCACAAACTTACCCAGAAAAATGCATTTTCACTAGTCATCAAATTACCAAGACTCCACCAAATGAAATTACAGATCTTTGAATACACCTACTACCAGTGGCCACTGCAGTTTTGACATCATGGTGGTGGGGACACAGAGGACAAGCAGATGCCCCAGGTCCAGGTCAGACTACACGCCTGCCTCTGTCCTCCTGGTGAGCTCCATTCCGTGCTGAGGAGCAGATCTGCCTCAACTAAGCTCACCTGGTCACTGAGTTAATGTTCCCCAAGCTCTGTGACACCTCTCAGGACAGTCCTCACAGGTGAGCATGGGAATACTCGCCCGCCTAGGAGTGCTTAGCCCACCTAGCAGTGCTTAGCCCACCTAGGAGTGCTTTTACCTACACGAGAAACACAGTCCTCAGAGACTCCCACGAGGGGAGGTCTTAGACAAAACAAGGCAGTGCTCTAGTCAGGGTAAACCTTCGTCATAATCAAGGCCAACCTCAAAAGCTACATTGTCCAGGAATGTTCTGTAATCTCCCCTTTATCGCCAGTCCTCTCTTCCATCTCTGGTCCCTGTGGTCCTGGCTCTGCCTTGGGGCAGTGATCCGAGTCCCTGTACAGACCTCATCTTACAGCCAGCTTACCTCTCTCCCACAGAGAAGGCACAACATAAAGTGGCTGCCTCACTGCCGTGACATGGACTCCACCCCCGTTAAGAAAGGTGGAATGCTAATCGCTCCTGGGTGTCTGGAGGTGAGATGTCACTGCCCAGCCCCTGTGGCCTCCAAGCACAGACCTGGCCCAGAAAGAGCTGACAGGTGCCAACTCAGCAAGTCTGCTGTCTGAGACAAGCCAAAATAAGGATAATTACCATGTTTCTTCATCAAATTATGTTTCCTTTAAACATGTGACTTTCAGTGTCCACTTTTTATTATTATTTGTTATACTTTAAAGCAAGACTTGTATGGAAGTGCTCCTGCTGGTGCTCCCACTTCAGTGGGAATTTTCTCCACCACAGCACATTCATGGTCATTGCTGCTGGAATTCCATCTTCCTTTACTAGGCTGAGGGCTAGGAGGGCAGGGGCTGTATGGCAGACACTGGTAATTTGTGGCTCCATTCATTCCGTTTCTAGGGCAGAGCCTTGATTTTTCCCCCAGGAAATACCATTCTCTGTTCTTAACCTTCATGATGGAAAAGGGATGATTCCCTCCAACCCCCTGGCTCAGGCCTGCCAATCACAGCTTTGCCTCCCTTTGGCTACAGTAACTGGTTCAGGTATTGGGCACATGACTAACTCCACATAATAAGAGTCAAACCCAGCACTTTTACTGGAGAACAACAGTCTCTCTTTTTCATTGAACGGAAAACTGGGAGGCCATTAGCCTGAGGTTCCCAAGGGAACCATGTTGAATGAGCCAGCTGTAAAGCCAACACAGATGCAGAGATGGAGAGACATGAGGTCCCACTGGGTCAAGTAATGACTCAAGCCTGCTATCCCTTGGATGATTTTAGTTTCATGAGCCTATACATTCCTTTTACTAACTGCTTAAGTCAATATATAAGTAGATTTTCTGTACTTGTGACTATATATATCATAATCAATAAAATGTGTTCTATCTGTGTATGCCTATAACCACAGCACTTAGCATAGTAGCTAACATACAGAAGATGCTTAACATTTTTTCAAATGAGCTGAATGAAAACTTATGGTGAAAATATCTTCCAAAGGTTTTATCTTTTAAAATGTCAACATGAAAACAATTGCCACAATTCACCTTCGCTAGAAAAAATATGGAAAGTTGACTCTCCAGGCATAAATCTATTCAGAAAAGAAGACTTCCATTTGCAGTAGTTATTATAAATCCTTAGAACTTAAATGAATTTCATACTACACAAAAGTCTTGTGATTTCCTTCCAGATTAAGCTAAATCTATGATAATCGTTGACCGTTATGTGTGTGGTAACACGAATTGTTTTGTTCTCTTGATCATTACAAAAGGGACGTGGCTACCTCTAGAGAGCATCTGGCTCTGGGTCATATCTTTGAAAATTTAATTGGCTCTTTTTCCATACAGAAAAAATAAAATAGCTGCTCAACAACAGGGCCAAACATTCCTAATAAATGTCAGACCAGCTGAGAATAAATTTTCTTTTAAATAATTAAATCTCCATTCTTCAGACATAAAGGAAATCCCATTATACAAGTGAAACAGCAGAACATAAGCTTGGGGCGGGGGGAGGCTAGGATTGGGAAGCATACAGGACACGGTTTTCAGCATGAATTCATTACCATATTTTAAGTGTTTTTTTTCTCCAAGTTGCTGAAATGGATCTATAAAGAGCAAGCCACACTTCCCATCCTTTCTACACCCAACAATGAATTTTCATGACCTTTGGCCATAGTTACAGTAGGTGCAACTTAGGACCATGAAACAGTCAAGTACTGATATACGTGGTAATAAACCTGAAATATTAAGGTCCACCTCAATGTCACTAAACCCCTAGAACTGTTTTCCCCTTCTAGAACTAAGGCACACCAAGAAGAAATACATTATTTGCCTTTGACTTTAAGGAGCCAAAAGCATGTCCCTGCTCCCATGCAGCATACACTTAAACAGAGATGACAAAATGTCAAGTGTAATCATCTTATCTGAGCAATATTCTATTTTTTTAATCCTCACCCGATATGCTTTTATTAAAAAATGATTTGAGAGAGAGAGGAAGAAACATTGATGTGAGAGAGAAACATTTATCTATTGCCTCCTGTACATACCCTGACCTGGGACTGAACCTGCAACCTGGTATGTGCCCTGCCCAGGAATTGAACCAGCAGCCTTTTGGTATATGGGATGGTACTTCAACCAACTGAGCCACCAGGCCAGGGCTGAGTAATATTCTTAAAACCAAGAATGTTAAAAAAGAAATTTTTAGAAAGTGAAGTCTGAATGTGTGTGTGTTTTAAAAAATATGTTTTACTACTACCAGCGGGAGGGACATACATGGGATGGTAGACGCACTGGGCTCGGGGCATGTGTGGTCTGTGAGGAGATGCTGCTGACTGGGAAGCTGGAAGGAAAAGGGGCAGGTCTGGAGGCCAGCTCCAAGGGCTCCTCAGGTGTACTTCTGGGAACGGCTAAAGGACTCATGGCAAGCTACCGTCAGGGCTGCCAATAAGATTAAGAAATTCTTGGAAATCTAGCTGCCCATCACTGTTCACGCCAATTTCTTCATCATGCAGTCAAGGACACCAGGGTCCTTCTGGATCTTTGTGAAGGCAGCCAGTTCTGTACTCATGCAGGTTAGGAACTCAGTCTTGGAAAGTGTAGAGGTGTCAGTGTCATTTCCAACATACGTCCGGAAAACAGCAATCAGAAGCTCAATGCACCACTCAGTCTCTGTAGGGCTGGACATTTCTGCCATGTCGGAGTAGAGAGTGGCATGGAGGCTGTGAGTGGGAGTGGTGCAGCGAGCTTTGGGCGGTGGCCTGATTTTTTTTTTTTAAGGCGAGAGTTTCTTTTTCTTTTCTTTCTTTTTTTAAAAATATTTCACTTACTTATTTTTAGAGAGCGTGGAAGGGAGGGAGAAAGAAAGGGAGAGAAACATCAATGTGTGGTTGCCTCGCACGTGCCCCCTACCAGGCACCTGGTCGGCAACCCAGGCATGTGCCCTGACTGGGAATCGAACTAGCAACTCTCTGGTTCACGGGCCGGTGCTCAATCCACTGAGTCACACCAGCGGAATTTGAGCTGAAATTTGATTTTTAAAAAAACCAACAAAGACTCAAAAGTGCTTAGCAATTTGGAGAATGTAACATTAAAATTAGAAAATAAACTAAAAGAATTTAGAACCTTAGAGCTGGAAAAATTCTTAGAGGCCACCTGATTTTTAAGACAAAGAAAACTAAAGGTCAGAAAGTATAGCTGTCCGGGGTCACACATCCAGTGACCATTAGAACTAGAACAGAACCCAAGGCTTCCTCCTCCTTTCCAGTCCTACACTGAATGGGAGTTTAAAAAGACAAGGGCAGCCCTGGCTGGTATGGTTCAGTGAACTGAGTGCCAGCCTGCAAACTGAAAGGCCACTGGTTCAATTCCCAGTCAGGGCCCATGCCTGGGTTGTGGGCCAGGTCCCCAGTTGCGGGTGTTTTGAGAGAGAACACACTGTATGTGCATGAGAGGCAATTCATACATGTATCTCACACATGAATGTTCCTCTCCCTCTCTTCCTTTCTCCTTTACCCTCTCTCTAAAAATAAATAAATAAATCTTAAAAAAAAAAAAAAGGCTCCACATCAACTCATTGCTCCCTGGCCTCCGTCTTCATTTTTCACTGCATGAAAATGAATCACTATATTACACCATTATTTTCAATTATTCAGTAGCTGAAGGGAGTCTGCTCTCTCCCAGCCTCTAGACTGCTGTGAGCTCATTTGGAAGAGGGGCCCTTTCACACAAATCTCTTAACAAAAAAGGGATCTGAGGACCTCTGTCTGAGTCCCCTGCCTGCTCCACACAGACGTAATCACTGTTCCAAGTCTCTCCTCAGGTGGGGTCACAGAGAACAAGCTAAGAAATGTCATGGCCTGAAACCTCTCTCCAGGTAGCCTCAGACCTATGGCAACACAGCAGAGCTCTAAGTAAGACTTTGATGAGACCTGGTGAAATGCTCTGTGAAATCAGGAAGAACCCCCTTAAACAGAAGGACCCACTTAACAGACAAGGATCTCCGAAGGAATGGATTGACTGGTCCAGGGAAGAACTCAAAACAGAGGAAGAAATCAGAGGTGGTGTTTTTTTTTAAATGAGTTACATTTTCAAGTCTGTCACTGACTGAAATTCTAACTTTACTTAAATGGCAATCTCTTTGTTCTTTAGTCTATCTACTTACAGAAGGAATTTAAACCCTTCTGCCTGGCAGGTCTAAGAGTGCTTAATTACCATTTGTCCTGTTGTAAGAAAGCCATGGATGAAAGATTGTAACAACTACAAAGGATCTGTTGATTTTCTTTTTAGCAGTATTTTGTCATGAGTCTTTTCCTGAGCCTCAAGAAAATATGGGTGAATTCTTCTATAACCAAGGTATAGAAAAGGCCTTCTAATTATGACTCAAAATCCAGAAGCAAAAAAAAACTGGTAAATTTGACTAGATAAAAAAATTGTAAACTTTTGTGTGGCAAAAATATAATAAGCAAAGTCAAAAGACAAACAAAAAACTGGGTGAAAACATTTGTAACCCATATCACAAATATAAGACTAATATTCCTAATAAATGAAGAACTTTCAAAATTTGAAGAAGGCAAAATGATTTAAAATCCTATAGAAAAATGGATAAAAGATGTGCATAGACAACTCATAAGGTATAAAAATGGTCCTTAAATATTTGAAAACATATTCAACTTCACTTACAATAAATGATATCCAAATTAAAAGTATACTAAGGTTTCATTTCCTTTTTTTAATCTCACCTGGGGATATTTTATTACTGATGAGATAAGGGGGGGAGGGGGGAGAGGGAGGGAGGGAGGGCAGGAGAGAGAGAGAGAGAGAAACATCGGTGTGAGAGAGAAACATCAATAAACTGCCTTCCGTACATGTCCCAACCAGGGTCAAACCCGCAATCTTTGGTGGTACAGTGTGACCAACCAAATGAGCCACCCAGCCAGTGCAAAGATATCATTTCTTATACAGCGGATTGGCAAAAGTTTAAAAGCTTGATAATATTCTCTGTTGGTGAAGCTGTGAGAGAAACGGATATTTTCATACATTGCTGGTGGGAATGCAAAATGGTTCAATCATTATGGAAGGGACTTTGGCAATATCTTAACAAAACTACATGTGTTTTCACACTTCAACTCAGCAACCCCATTTCTAAGAACTTATCCTGCAGATATACCTCCAACGATATACAAATGCACAAATTATTCACTGCAGCGTTATTTAAAATTACAAACCATAGGAAACTCCCTAAATATTTAAACTTGGACATTGAATAAGCTATGAAGCACACATACAATGGAGTGCTGTGAGCTGAGGAAAAGGAGAATGACCTGCATGAGCTGACACAGAGTCACTTCCAGATGTTAAGTGGAAAAGAAAACTATGAAAAAGCATACACACACACATATGTAAATATAAACACACACACATCTGTAAAGCAAATACAATCTTATATATTAATTATATCTCAATGAAACAGTCAAAGTAACACACACATATATGATGTCCTCTTTTGTAGAAATAAAGCATTATACACACACACACACGTTACGGAAGGTAAGAGAAAAAATAACCCAGAAAGTAATGATGTATCTAGAAGGTTGGTGGAAGGAATAAGGGATGGAGTGTGAGTATACCTCCTTGTGTGTTTTTCACTTTTTAATGCATATTAATGTTCCACATATTCAAAACATGCAATCAACAAGAAAGAGAAGAAGAAAAATCCAAAATCTGAAGCAAAAATGAAACAAGCCCAACTAACTATTTTAAATAAACCAGTTACCCAAACTGAAGAAGTAGGAAATTAATCTGAGCAATTGAAGACCACCCCTGCTTCACCATGAATGCCTGGCATGGTGGGAAGAACTGTGGGGAGAATCTGAATTCTCTTGTCTTAGCTCAGGCTGCCATAACAAAATGCCATGGACTGAACAGCTTACGCAGCCAAAATCAAGGTGCCAGTGAGGTAGGTTTTATAATGAGGCTTCTAGACAGCCAGCATCTCACTGTGTGCCCACGTGACCTCTTCACTGTGCACTGGGGGCAGACCAAACTGTCTGGTGTCTCTACTAACCCATCATGACAGCCTCACCGTCATGACCTCGTCTAACCCTAATTATCTCCCACAGGCCCCAGTTCTAAACACCATCACAATGGGGGTTAGAGCTCCATGTATGAATTCCAGGGAGACACAAAGTCCGTAAGATCTTTTTAGTACGTTTGTTTTCACTATTAGTGTGGGTGAAGAAGTTCTGCAATTATTTTATAGGTATTATGAGAATGAGCAAATTATGTGAGCAAAAACCACAAATATGAAATGGGGGTGGTTTGGAATTGAAAATACTGGTGTAGATTCATGATTTCTAAAATATACATATATGCATGTATGCGTGCATACATATTTATGTTAATCACCTCCCAACTCCAAGTGTACTGTTCAATGTCTGCTCTGTAATAAAGAATGGAATTCTATTAAGCATTTCTCCTTTAATGTGAGCACAATGTTACACTTTCTCAGTAGAGGGCACTGGAGGGGCAATGCAGGAAGGCAAATGCTTCTTACAATTCAGGGGTCTTGGAGGTGGGGGATGCTGTGTGAGTGTGAGGAAGTCCAGTACCACCCGCCTCAGCCACTGACCCAGAACACATTCCCTCCTGTGACCACACAGCTTGGGCCCAGGGACAACCATTCTGCAGTATCCTAGACACAGAAACCAGAGCCCCTGACAACCACTTGCACTCCCAGCTGACTAGGACCCGGAAGCCCACACACTGAGCGACTGTCCCTCTGCAAGCCCTCCTCCTCACAGGTCCACATGACCCTTTCGCTTGGAAGGCCCTCTGCCCCTGGAACTCCCTGCATGTCACACTGCCAGTTGGTGACTGCCTGCTGTTCTCCTGCACTCCAGAGAGTTGTTTATCCCTCACCTCCAGACCAGCTCCAGTCGGGCTGGCTATGCTGTTAAGATGAACTACGCCTTCTCTAATGAGATTTGAACTCCTTCCAAGCTTGTCCTCCCTTGGGTCCTCTCCCTCAGCCTTAGGGTGTCACCACGACTTTCCTTAGATAGTACAGTTACTCAACCTGTTGTGTGTTCTCTGTCTCCTGAGTGGGCCCAGACTTTATGATATGTATGTATATGTATCTCTAGGTGTGTAACTACTGAAAGGGCTTAGTAGCAATGATACCCCAGAAACAATGAGCACATCTAGAGGACAGATCTTGGTTTCTAATACCATATGCCACCCCCAAACCAAAAAAAATTTTTAAAAGCATTTCTCCTTGGAGAAATGGCTGTTTCCAGACCTGGCATGGTGCATACAAGATCAGGCTGGAACATACTGCTATGTCAGAAAGGGGCCCCCCAAAGACTGAAGTGCATCAAAAGGGCACATCAGCCAGAAGGGTCTTCTGATGACCAAATCTGGAACAATTTGAGCAAAACTGGGTATGAATAATTAAGTTATTGAGCACAGAAAAAAAAGAGAAAATCCGTAAGTTCATACTAGTAATAGGATGGTGGATGGATGGATAGATGGCTGGATGCATGGATGGATGAATGGGGGAGAATGGGGAGCTCTTGTCCACTGGCAACGTTCTACAGAGGGAGCATTTAAGCTGAAAATCACCATTCTGCAACCATTATAGTAAAGAAGGTTTCGAGCAAGAATCATCAATGGACAATAAATCTAGGGAGAAAATTTTTATAAGAAACAGAATATTTACATGGTTTTAAAGTGTCCTCCCCTAGAAAACATATTTGCCAATGATAAAGGGTTAATATCTAAAATTTATGAAAAATTTATAAAACTCAACAACAAAAAATCCAATTAGAAAATGGGCAAAGGACCTGAGTAGAAACTTCTCCAAAGAGGACATGCAGATGGTCAACAGACATATTGGAAACAACAACTTTTAAACTCTTATTTTTAAACTGTTTGAATAAAATACACTCCCCAAGTCTAAACATTAACTTGCATTATCTTAAGACAAAGCCATTAAATATTTATTTCTGCTACCAAGGAGTTTACAGAATATACCTTTCTGACGATGTTACTTCCACGGTTATTTCCTATTTTAAAGATCTGATGAACAAATACTTCTTTAAATTCTAAAAATCTAAGAAGTTTAAGAATCATATGATTTCACTAATATATGGGATATAAAACTGAAACTCATGGACACAGACAACAGTATGATGGTTACCAGAGGGAAGAGGGTGAGGAGGATAATAAAGGGTAAAGGAAGTCAAATATATGGTGATGGAAGATGATTTGACTTTAGGTGGTGGGCACACAACGCTATACACAGATCATGTATCATAGAAATGTACGCTCGAAACCTATTAACCAATGTCACCCCAATAAATTTAATAAAAAAATTAAGAAACAAAGAAAGAGAAGAATAGAACTAAGACAGCATTGGTGTTTTGTTCTGAATACTGTTATTAAGATTATATACAAGGAGGAGAAAGAAAGATGGGAAGCAACCTTGAACAGGAGGATTACTTCAGGATAAAGAAAGGTCCCTAGGACAAAGACAATTTCCTCTGTATTTTAGTAGATTAAATCTATCTAGGTCAAGTGATAAAAACACAAATGCCAGTAAGAATTCCATAAAACAACAATGATGAGGAAGAGAAACTAAATGTAGGCTGCTAGAAGGTGCAATAAAAGTACCCAGCAATATAATGTTGGGCAAAATACACAGATGTGTTTGTTTTGGATATTCAGAGTCAAGCATGTGGGTGGGACCAATTAGAAATACCAAACTGTTGCACAGCATGGATTCTCCTGCTCTCGCTCCTTTCCACCTTCCCTACCCCATCCCAGACCATATCCTAAAGAGATGACTTTAACCGACTTCAGATAAAAACCTCCAGTTAGAATATGACACCTCTGCCCAGTGAACTGTGGACCCGTTTCTGCGTTGTGCCTATAGTAGCCTCTCTAGGCATCTGGGATGACTAGATGGCTCCATGCACACCTGAGTCCATGAGTCAGGTTCTGCGGACTAGGGTGGAAGTAGGAAGAATGAATGAGCTTTGCTTAAGACAAGTTGAGAATGCTTTGCAGATAGGGAGGTGACACAGGTGAGGTGCCCAGCATTCCAGAATCCCAAACTTGTCATAAAAATAGCATAAGCCCAGTCTCCTTCCCAGCTGAAACACCTTGAACCCTGCTTCTAAGCCCTCACCTGCCTCATGCCCCCACTCCATTCCCATATTTTGTGATCATGAGGACATTTCTCAGCACAGAGGCCATGGCTCTACTGTTTCAGCCAGAAAGAGAGAAAGAGAGAAAGAGAGAAAGAGAGAGAGAGAGAGAGAGAGAAAGAGAGAGAGAGAGAGAGAGAAAGAAGAGAGAGAAAGAGAGAGAGAGAGAGAGAGAGAGAAAGAAAGAAAGAAAAAGAAAGAAAGAAAGAAAGAAAGAAAAAGAGAAAGAAAAGAGAGAAAGAAAAAAGCAGTTGACAGTGAGTCTAATAACAACTAAGCAAGAACTAAAAAAATGAGCTCTTTTATGTGCACTGTCTATGGACAGTACCTTTCCATCACCACAAGCACATTAGCAGGCAGTTGTCATGTTCCCATATAGATGAGGTAACCATGCACAGAGAAATATGTAACTTGCCCCAAATCATACAGAAAGGGGCTCAGCTCAAACCCAAGCAGTCTGGCTCAAGAATCCACAGGTTTCTATTAACCTCATTCATTCTCATTTTGACATAAATCCCCTTAAAGCTGCTTCAACTATTACCAAAAAAATTACTGCCTTGTACCCATATCCTTCTCTCATCCTCTCTATCAAAAATATACCCAAAAGACAGTGTTTTCCATGTGTTTAAGTTACTTTTAGGCATGATAATTTATTTCTATTAGGGGGAAAAAATTAAACAAAACAAATTGCTAAAGAAAAAATGAATAATGTTATTATTTTCACAAATTCTATTTTCCAAATAAAATATAATTCTATTATATTCTGGTTTTGTTTAGGGAAATAAATCTACTTTCAATGCCTTTAAGAACTTTTGAAAACAACAGGAGATTTCTGATTTAAGATGTCAAAATGAAGATGATTCTACTCCTCTTAGATGCCACCTCACAAAATCATGAAAACAAACACAAAAGCCATCTTCAAGGGTGCCCAAGCCACAACACAGGTGAGAGAAAATGGATGAGTGGCGACTGGCTCCGCAGAGCAGAGTGAGGCCTGAGTGCCTGCAGAGAGGTGCCTGGCAAAAGCAAGCCTGGGAAGGCTCAGGAATGAGGTTCCAGGTACTGGAAGAGGCACAGGTTGTGCTTAAACCAGAAGGCCTGGGTGAAAACCCACTCACAGAACAGGCTGATGCTCCCTCCCTCAGAGTCATGACGAATGTAACATAACCAGGCAATTCTTCTCCCCACCTCTGTCCCCACCACCAGACACTGAAGACTCATTGCCCTGGCAGAGTGACCCACAGAATGCAGTCTTGGGGACACTGGACACAGCGAAGACTGTGATAAGAATGAAAAGAGAGGTGATTTTCTGAGATGTTAAGAGTGTAGAGTCTGAGGGATCCCTGGGTTCAGTCTCAGCTATGTCAATTAGAACAGGTGTATTACCTTGGACAAGCTGCTGAATGTCCCTGTAACTCAGTTTCCTAATCTATAATATGACAGTACTAATAGGTTTGGCCCTGGCCAGTGTGGCTCAGTTGGTTGGAGCATCGGCCCGTAAACAAAGGGTTGCAGGTTCGATTCCTGGTCAGAGCATGTACCTAGGTTGCAAGTTTATCTTTGGTCGGGGCCCATAATATTCCTGGTGCAGGCACATACTGGAGGGAACCAATTGATGTTTTTCTCTCACATCAAGGTTTCTCTCCCTGCTTCCTCTCTTCCTTCCTCTCTCTCTAAAAGCAATGAAAAAATATCCTCGAGCAAGGATAAAAATAAATTAAAAAATAAATAGGTTCAAAGTCATAGAGCTCATTGGGAGGATTAAATAAGTTGAAGCTCTCAGAATGGTGTCTAACACACAGTAAGGACTCAATAAGTATGAGCTCCTCCCTGTCCTGCCATTACCTATCCTCATCGTACTTGTACTTACACACACACACACTCACACATACACACCCTGCCCCTCAGCTCTCAGAATGCTGGTGGCAAGAGTAAATTCACAGGCATGTGATTGGAAGGGCCTTATCTAGAAAAACTAAACAACCACAAAGAAACACGCTTGGGTGTTAACATTTGGTAGTCAGCAACAAAACAGCTGGTTCTTTCCCGATTATTCCACAATAAAACTCATCAGCTGAAACACAACCCCATACACGCATACGCAGAGGTGCCAAACAGTTTTATAGTACACGACTTTGAAACATCACCACAAAATTTCAGAATATCTAAGAAAAAGATCAGACGCCAAAACTTCTTCAATTATTTTTAAAAGGTCACATGTAAAGTGTTTAGAATAATAATAATAAGTGGCCAATTTTACAGTTTTCATAAGTTCTAGGCACTGTTCTAAATGCTTTACATACAGTAACTCATTTAATCCTTATATCAAACCATACATGTGGAAAGTACTATTTATAAACCCATTTCACAAATGAGACTATTACAGTACAGAGAAATTAAATAATGTAATTAAAGCTTGGGTTCAAATGGAGTCTGTTCTGAACTCTTAACTACTATGCTTCTCAGGAATAATTCTGCAGGTCTGAAGACTATAAAAAAATGCCTTCAAAATTTGGAAGGAACCAACCTAGAAATCTATACCTAGCCAAACTATCAACTAAGAATAAGGCAGAATTAAGACATTTCTAGACATATAGTTGGCTCTTGAACAACATGGGAGTTACAGGCCCTGACGCCCTGAAAGTCAAAAATCCACATGTAATGTAAGTCAGCCCTTCACATACATGGATTCCCAACTGCAGATCAAAAATACGTATGAGGGGGTACCCAAAAAAAGCCCCAGAATATATTTATTAAAGATTGTGTATTTATTCTTACATGTTTAAACTTTAGTCACCTTCTAAGTACTCTCCATTTGATGCAATACAGCTATTGAGATGTTTTTTCCACTGCTCAAAGCAGTTTTTGTACTCATCAATTTTGATACCTTTTAGTGCTGCTGCCGTTTGTCTTACCTCTTCCACATTGGCAAAACACTTCCCTCTGAGGACTTTTTTCAACCATGGAAACAAAAAAGAAGTTGTTGGGGATGAGGTCAGGTGAGGCACTGCGTTCATGACATTTTTGGTCAAAAAATTGCTAAACATTCAGCACAGTGTGGGCAGGTACGCTCGTAAATCACCCATCACTAAATGGGCAAATGCGTTCAAAGAGTCTTCAAAAAAAAATTCACTGAAGCTGAATGCTGCCTCTCACAACACCACCACCTGGTGCACTAATGCAGCTAGGTTCTTAGAACATTCACCTAGTGGGGAAGCCTGTACTACAGGGGATCCACGCTCCAGAAGATAATTCCTTTTTTTTTTCCTTTTAGGTCCCTCTTCATACAAGTCTTAAAACTCATGACTTACAAATTCTTTCTTAGATACTGAAGAGTGTAAATATACTCCAAGAAAAAAGAATTTGTTAAACCAAGAAAGACAAAGATACAAGATACAAAAAATAAGGGATCCAGCAGACACAAGGGGAAAAGGAACTCCTAAGAGGATGATAAAAGGCAGTTCAGGCAGTCCGCTGCACGGCACACCCACTGGCTGAGGCCCACTGAACAACCAACCCAGAGAGCAGGAGAATGAAGGACTCCATGATGGAAGTCTCCAGGAAAATAACAAAAAGAACTGATAAATCACCTTATGGATTTGAATGTGTAGAAATATACTGAAGATGTAGATTCACAATAGGTAAAGAAAATAAACCACTGAAAAAAAACCCACAATTTTTATCGTGAGGAAAAAAATATTGAATAACCTATAATCATAATACTCTACTTGGCTCAACTGGTCATAATTTTGACACAGTTTAAAAAATATAAACACTGGATTATGAGTTAACCAATTATTACAACAGAGTAATATTGGGATGATTGGGTAGCGGGGCAAAATTGGCTTGAATGACTTAGAGAAGAGAGCCAAATCTCTACTTCCCAGGATAGGAAAAAAGTCAATAGCCAAAATCCCAAAACCGATTAATTGAAAAGATAAAAATATAAGCATTTGGGGAAAGGGAACAGGACTTAGAACACTGCTATTTTTTTATCATTAGCATTTATTCATGTGTATTACTATGATAAAATTAATTCACACTACTGAGCTTTGGTATAAAAATAGCTTAAGTCAGTTTAGGTGAAACAAAATTCTGACCTTAATAGACTGAAATACTCCTATGTCTGCCTCTTTTCTAGAACAGTTCCCTAATCAAAATAAGTGTTCATAAAATACATTTAAAAGGTCTGTTGCTCCAACACCTTCCATCTATAATAACTGGTTACACTCTTGTCAAGAGTCTAACTAGGCACATTCATACACTATCATAGAATCACGGTGACTGATGTTTATGGGCTATTTCTTGAAAACTATTATATCCATAATAAAGATATCCAATGCTATCAACTCTCAGATATCCACACTCATGGATAAATGCACTGAACTGAAGAATAATTTTTATACTCACATTTGATTTTTTCCAGCACTTCTATTTGAATACAAGTCTTCTAAGTCTTAGAATGCAACCCAAACCAAACGCATTGCCTTCTTTCATCCCATGAACATCTATTATTGTTGTTTTCTTATCACGACTATTCAGAATACAGTTCCCCAGACAAGCTTTGCCCTGCACTATTCTCCAGTGCCTTGCCAAGCCCATAACCGTCCAGAACCCATGCCACAGTCACTCGTAACTGTTTCTGGGCCCATTATGGTTCACCTTTTTTGAAGTAATGTCTCGCAGAAGGAAAAACACACAGACATGAATTGAAATCCGGGTCTGCCATCTTTGTCATCCAGCTCTAATACCCTGGACAACTTCCATAATATCTCTGAAAGTCAGATTCGTCAAAGGTATAGAAGATAATAAAACAAAACTTAGAGAGCTGTTATAAGAGTTAAACAAAATAACACGCAAAGAGCCAATAGAAAATCATGGCCACGTAACAACTGGCAACCAGTAGCAGCAGCAACACTGTTCCCACGCAACCCACACTATCCATCCTCTGACGGGCAGGTCAGCTGGGCAGCAACAGCTCCTTCTTCATCGTTGTGACACCAAAAAGGCTGGCAGTGCCCAACCTCACATGGGCCCTCGGTGTTTACAGAACCGAAGGGGCTTTAAGATCCAGGTCATGCCCCAAGCCCCCACCCCAACCCAGAAAGCTTTGTGGTGAAAATCTTTACCTGTAATTCCTCCAATAACCCAAAGCTTTCTTTCTGTACTTAATTGAAATGCAAATACAGAAAGAGATATCCAGGTCCACACCTCACCTTCACGGCTGGGCTGTGGACTCCACAAGACATAATCCATGATATGTCCTGCCCCACACTGGCAAAAACATATACATTCAGCACACATGTCGGAGATGCAATCAACTATCTGATGACTGCACATGTGCTCAAATCTTAAGCATGAAACAGAAATTTAAAAAAACATTATCTCTGGCCTCATAAGTCAGATTGGTAATCATAATTTAGGGTATTAATGGAATCATAAGGATTGGAAAGAATATAATTAAGTAAATAGGGTGTGAGGTGCTTTAACATCACTATATACACAGCATTCACCATTTTCAAAGTCCTTTCAAAAATGCGTTCTCATAGATTCTCACAACTCTTAAAAGAAATGAATTATTATTTCAGTTTAACCATGAGTAAACGAGTGACTTATCCAGGACTACCCTAGCTAGTTAAGTGACAGAGTTCATAGAATAGAGATATAGGAAAACAGGAATGGGTGGGGGGACGGGGGGAAGACGGGGATAGGTCATCGCCACACAATATAAACCACAGTTGTTCTCCTTTACAGCCATCACTACAACAGCAGTTGGTGATCCCAAGTCTACTAAAATTCACTCTTTATGAAGAATGTACTAGAAGGTAAAAGTCTGCAGTGACTTTTCACTGGCTTTAATCCCAAGTTAGCCAAATGTTCTCACTAGAGAACTAGTGTATAGATCCTTAAATATGTTAAACTCTGTATAAATGTTTTAAAATCCAAAGTGGTTTTCAAATCTCTCCTAAGTTTAAGAAAGCTGGTGTTCACCATGCATAGTGATGAGGAACCGGACCAGGTGCGGCAGAGTCTACAGCAGCTCTAGGTCTTCTAGAGAGGGCGTGAGCCACAGGAGGGGGGTGAGCCACAGGAAGGGGGTGAAGGCCAAATCCAGGTTTTCAGACTTAACCTTGAATGCAAGGGAAACCTAAGATCCAACTGCAAAGGAGAACATTCTTATCACCTAGAAACTCCCATTCTTTTTGGAATTGTGACATATGTCATATAGTGTTTTTAGGAAAGAGGGAAGGTAATTAACATTAGATTTAAATTTTAAAAACTATTTTAACAACACTCAAGAAACTACATAGAAATATACACTCTTAAGCAGAGCCCTCCACAATAGGTTAAACAACAGAGTTTAAGAGAAAAGGCCTGTGAAGATACAGCGGGAGAGTACGGGAGACATGTCTCAGATATCATTTCAAAGTCGAATACAGTGGGAGGTCATGCCTAACAACTGGGTTTGGGAACAGGGAAAGGGTAGGGTGACTTCTGTGTTGTAGTCTCTCACTGGCTGGCTGCTCTTGGGGAGAAGACAGAGAGTGAAACAGGTCTGGTGGCTAAAGGGGCAGCAGGAAAACAAGCTCTCTTGGGTGACCTGTAGATTGAGATGCCTAGTAACTGACATCCAAGTTTGTTATCTCATATATCAAGTCGAAGAATGGGATCTGGAATGAGAGCCGGAAGGTAAGTGGGAGATATAAATTTGGAATCACCAGTATATAGGTGGATTCAAAACCAACTTAGATAATCTAGAAAAAGATGATCCAACGCTTAAAAATGAGGTGAAAAAAGGCTGAGACAGCAAAGGACGAAAAGTAGAGGGCATAAAGGTATGAGGGAAACCCAAGGAGGGTGGTGTCCTGCAAAGCAAGAGAAAGTAACATTTCAACTCCCCTGAAAGCCGCCAGACATCAACTGCTATCAAGTGACCTATGGTTTTAGCAATGTGAAGTCAGTGGGAATGTGACAATTTCACTTAGAAGGGTGGGGGGAAAGCCACACTGCAGTGGGTAAATGGGTTAAAGGTTATTAAAATAAATGGCATTTTAAAGAATGGGAGGTGAGGAAGTTAAGACCACAAGAACAGACAATCTTCCAATAACTTTACTGACCCAACAGCAGATAACTGTCATTACCAGTACAACCACAGAAGGCTGCTCAGAGCACAAGGGGCAAGCAGGGGTGGGGAGAAAAGGAGGAGCGAATGGGGTCAGGAAAAGCTTCTCAGAGAAGAAGGAATCAAATTCAAGAACCCAGGTGAGGCCATTCCTATAGTGATATGTCCCTATAATGAAAACAATTCTTCCGCCAAACACACATGACCACCTGCCTACTCCTAAGTAAAGGAAATCCCGTTAAATAAAAAATCAGTACTAACCATGACTAACTTGCATGACAGCGATAATATCTGTAAGAAATTGTTTTCTAGAAGAAAAACAGTCCCAAGTTTTTCAGTTGTGACATCAGCAGATCATTAGAGCTGACAAGGCATCTGGGTTCTGACCTAAGGCCAGGGCCAAGTCATGACCTCCAGCAGTCCCTCACTGGACCTCGCACGGCATGGCGGGTGGGACAAGAGGTTTGCTCATTGTGGTGGAAGAGGGTGAAGATTTTGTAACTAAGCAATGGGCACTGTGTCCGCTCTAACACTACCCCACCAAAACACTAAAGACAGAAGTCACAGTTTGCACAGTCTCACTTGGCGGCAAATCTAAGAAACTGAAGCAAAGTAAGTTTTGAGTCCACGGAAAGGGGGTCGTTCAAAAATACCTCTAGAAGTGACCAAACAGTGAAAGGAAACCCCAGCTCACCTCACTATTGTGGCCCCGCAGGTTGAAGTTAATTCTCTGTGGAGTGTTCCTGTCCCGGCGGCAGTGGCTTGAGGTGAAGGTCACGCCTACGACGCCGCGGCCGTTGCCCGTGGCCAGCCAGCCCTCCTCGTAGTAGCGCCTCCTGCACACAGGCTTCTCCTTCTCGCTCTTGGGGACGCGCCCCTTCCAGGACAGGCAGAGGATATTAGAGTCGCTGCAAAGGACAGGCCCCTGTTCCACGGCTGCATACATACTTTTTTTAGTGAACTATTTTACTTAAAAAGTAATGCTGAATGCCGAAAAATTTAAACCAATTCCTTTCATTGATTTATTCTATTTTTGTGGTTGGCTTGCGTTGATTTGTCTGACCCCTTTTAATTAAGATCAACCTGGATCTAATTAGAAGGTCAGTATTTTAAAAAGATCCACCAAATGCATAGTGAAAAAATTCCTCTATAAAAGATGATGGCAGTCTGCTAAGAAAAGGTAATGCTTAAAAAAACATGGGGTCCATTTTTAGTTTCAAGTCCTTAGAGGAAGAGTGGGGCTGACCCTTTAGAGAAAGAGTGTCGTTAATATGTGGTGATCAAGAAACTGAGTTTTCTTCTTTTTACTCAACTTGGTTATTCTCATTCAGCCTGAGATTCCAGTTTAGTGTAATATGATTCCAGAGACCAAGGGTTGCAAATACATAGATTTCAAGTAACTTAAGGCTTTAAGAATCCCTCGAGCTGGAATTTTCTCTTCAAAAGTTCAGGTGCAGAGACAGAATACGGGATCATCCTCCTTCTGAAGCCACCCACTGGCACGCTTCCTCAACTAGACAAATTTCTGCTGCTAAAGCTGAAAAAGATTGCATAAAGGGAAAAAAAGGCACACAAACCGTGCAAAACAACCAGAGTATGTGCAGGCAGCAATCCAAGCTTAGGAAGAAAAGACTTTCCTGCTGTTCAGAACCCAAACATCCCACCTCAGAGCCCAACCGGGTTTCCTGGCAGGTCACTGTGTCCCAGGGAGCGCTGGGCTCTATCTGACTGCCCCTCCACAGGCCCACGCAGCCCTCAGTGCCATAGGGGTGTAGAGGGAAAGCCCCTTCTCTTTGCAGTGGCAGACGTTCTAAAGCCCTGAAAACAGTCCAAGTGTTTGCCTCAGGTGAATCCCAAATCCTCTTGCTGAAAAAATGAAGTCTCGCTGCAGGATTTTGTCTCTTTTGTCTGTCTCCTTCCTCCCTCCCTTGGCCTAACTTCTCCCTTTTCTGCTTCTAAAAGTCACATGTTCTTTCATCTTGAAATTTTTTCATCTTGAAGGAAATAAAAACTAATCTTATTAAGTCCATCAAGTAATCCTCCCCTTATTTATGCAAGTCTTCTTGGACTCAACAGAAAAGAGAATCCCTTAAAACAAAAACACAAGCATGGGTTGGGTTCTTGCCCACGTTTTGCTGATGGCCGGGCCCTTTCCTGTTCACATTCAGAGACTGTTTCCAAACACCACAAGTACAGAGTAAGGAAAAGAAGCTTTGCTTGGATGTTCCTTGATATTTTGTAATTACTGGTTTCAACTGCTACCTAAGATATTATCCTACACAGAAAAGGAAAGGGAAATAATAAATTAAAATTTCTTGAGTACAGTCAACTGAAAAGGCAAAGGAACCGGTTCACTGTTCTAACTTGTCCCATCAAACCTGAACTGGCTTTCCTCCAGTCATAATCTTACAGTAAGAGTTACTTGTCAGTCCAGAAATTTAAAGTCTGTCCAAATCGCCAAATCCACTGAAAAATAAAGTGCAAAAAACACTGCCTGATCCCACCTGCAATGCGTGAAATCACACTTCTCCCTCAGTCACCAACTCACTTAGCTCCTTCTTTAAACTGGAGAGGTATTTTTGAGGCTTGATCTGTGCAAGTTTTTTTTTCTTCTTTTTGCAAACTTTCTTTACCCGTGCAGACCACATGGAAAATTGGCCATTAGTGATGTATTTTTCTCCCTGGGCTCCTGAGCCCAGTGGTGTCAAGTTGCTCCATCTGATTCTTAAATTAATTTTCATCAGTTGTAAAATGCTTCAGGTGTGCACCAGAATGAGCCTGTCTTCTCGTACAGTGTGTGCGTGCATAGAAAGGTTTTAAATATACACAGACATACACTCTTCAATTGGCGCACAAAGTGTCTGCTTTCCCAGTCATTTCAGGAACCATCTGATTAATCACAGCTTGAAGGCCCTGGAGTCTTACAAATCTGTAAAACAAAATAAGATAAAAAAAAAACAAAAAACTTAAAAATGCTGAAGAATAAAGTTTCTAACAGAATAATCACTATAACTGAAATTGGAGACCCATCTTTATATTTACATATACTAAATGGAGCTAGTGACTGGTAAAATTTAAACAGCAGAAGGGTATACCTTACCAACTTAAAGACAATGTACAACGTAAGTCTGAATGCCATGCGCTGTTTATTAAATTTGCCAGTAGCTGGGCATATCTGAATGAAATCATTGCCTCCGGTCTCCCACAGCTTACCGTCCTTTCTGAGACTCTGGGCCCTGAATGTGCAACTTGACTTCCCATTCTGGTTAAGCTAGCAACGTCCAAAAGGAGACTGTAGAGGCTCAGGCAAGTTATGTGAACTGGTTGTTTCTCTGTCAGTAAAAGATATTCTGAAGGCAGCCAAGGGCCTTTAAAACCCCTCCATCCCTGATTGGGGCCAGGTCACAGAGCAAAGCACTGCTCTTTTCTCAGCATTTAAACTGTCTACTAGCAATGAAGTCCTACAAAATCTACCTCCAGCAAATCCATCCTCTCCCCCTTCCTACTGCCTTCAGTCCAGACCTGCATCCCATCCACAAAAAGGTCAAGGACTCAGTCCCTAACTCCCCCACACCATCCCACCTTCCAAAGGGCCCTCAGAGACCTTTATAAAATTCAAGGCTGCTCAAAGAGCCTTGGCTATTCTTTTCCCGGCCTGGGCGGTCCCCTAGAGGGCTAGTGAAACAGCCTAGCCCCACCCAAAATACCTAACCCTAACATCTAGGGCTGGTTCTCCAGGTACTGGCATTTCTAACAAGTTCCCAAGGAATGCTAATGCAGCTGGACCAGGCTTTGAGAACCCACTGATCTATGGGATCAAGTGCCAACAAGACCCCTTCTGATCTGATTTCAACTTGTCCTCTTCTCCTGCCACAGCCCGTTTTACTACTGTCACCTTTGGCCTCTTTCTATCCCCCAAAGTACTGTGTTCTTCCTTTCCATTGTGTCTCCACGCCTGCTGCTCCCTTGTCAAGCCTCAACATGTCCTTTAAAACCCACCTACATGCCCTGGCTGGGTGGCTCAGTTGGCTAGATAAGCCAAGGCTGTGGGTTCAATGAGGGTTCAATCCCCAGTCAGGGCACACACAAGAATCAGCCAACAAATACATAAATAACTGGAACAACAAAACTATGTCTCTCTACCCTCTCTCCCTCCTTCTCTAAAAACAAAAACAAACACAAACAAAAAAACCCCACCTACAATGGCACCTCTCCTGTGCTGCTTCCCAGAGCACCTTGCACTAACTTCTGTACCAACTTCACCACAGTGCATTCTAACACCCTGCTCTGCACTCCCAGAAGCAGGGAACCTATATTTCTTGTCCCTGGAATAGAGCTTAACATAAACTCAGTGCTCAACAAAAGTAAGCAGGCAGGAGCAATGCAGCAGCTACACATACTTTCCTTGAGATACCCTAAGTATCAGATGAATTATTATATATATCATATATATATATCATTATTGTATATATAAATGTTTATATATAATTATATTTATGTAATGATGTATTTATTACAGATGATGCAGTTTTATATATTTTTTACTATATAAAATATATAATAATGTGTCAATGAATCAAAACAACCAAAATCTCTCAGGAAGTGCTGGCAGAGGCAAGAATGGCACCAGGTGTTAGACAGTGGAGTCAGACCAAACCTTGGTTCTGCAACCTCGCTGTACTTGTTCTGACTAGGAAAGAATTTAGAGCCAAGACTCAAACTATAAGAGAAAGTTTATTTAGAAAGTCACAGAGGTAGAGGAAGTGAGCAGTAGAAGAAATGGGTTCAGGAAACAAGTTACAAAGTCAAAACAAGGGCCTTTGGAGCTTAGGGGAGAGGAAGGTAATGGTAACTCACCTATGGGAAACAAAAATGGGAGGGGCTGCTCCCAGGAGGGAGAGTGTGTTAGGACCTCTATCCCCTGGGCTTTTAAGGGTGGTGACTTTAGGGAAGGTCCCAAAGCGGGATCTCAATAGACTATTCACCAGCTCTCCAGGTGTATCCTTTTAGGGTCCTGGTCTCCACTGATGGGACTGTGGCAGGGCAGGGGGTGGTTAGTCAATGCAGCTGGTCCTGAGGTCAGCCTTGGTGTAGCTTGTCTGGTTTTGCTGCTTTTCTGGGCCTGAAGCTGAAACACAACTGAGGCCTAGATATTATCTCCAGGGAGCAAAGGTCAGTGGGGTCTAAAACACATGACCAGCAACATTCTACTAGGGGAGAAAAGGTTACCCTGGGGGCGATGTCCTTGTTTTCCCTGTTTTGCCTGCTGGTAGGCACCTGGGGGTTTCCACCCTGGTGACCTTCTTTACCTGTCCTATTGCAAGGAGGAAATTTCTGGCCAACACAGTATCTCACAGTAAACAGATTTAACAAGTTGTGAGCTATGTTAGGCATCCATGCCTCCAGGATTTTTTTTTTTAATTATTAAGAAAGAATTTTAAAAATTATTATATCCAATCTAGAAAATCCCAATAAAGTATCAAAAAATGTTATTTTAGGTCTCAAGCTAAGCAGGTATCCATAAAGAAAATGCATATTAATAATAACAAATAGAAATAAGAGAATATTTGATAAGAGAAAATTTCAGAATATAGTTCTATTTCTTTCTAAAGAATAAAAATCTAAGAGAGTGGTTAAACAGAAGATTGAGATGAGAAGCAAAAAACAAGATTAAAAAAACTCATGGACACAGACAAAAGCATGGTGATGACAAGAGGGAAAGAGGGGTGGGGGTAGGTAGGAGCATGTAAAGGGGGGGATAAGTGGTGATAAGAAGGAGACCTGGGGTGGTGAACACACAATACAATATACAGATGATGTATTATGGAATTGTATACCTTAAACCTATATAATTTTATTAACCAATGTCACCCTGATATACTCAATTTTTAAAAATTTTAAAAGTTCATTCTTTAAAAAAAATGTTTTAAAAAGTAGATTTTAGGGATATATATGTAGATGTAAGATAAATGCAGAGCAGGAAGAAAAACACAGTAGAAACTTTTGTATAAAATATTCCAAACATCTAACTTTAAGCTTTTGATTATAGACTTGTTTGTGGGTTGGAGAGAAGGGGAAAAAATTAGTTTTCCTGGTTAGTGATGTACATTAAAAACATCCTAATTTCTACTCTAGGGATGGCAGCTGTGCGGCCAAGATCAGCTACTGTCTTAGATTCAGCTCTATGGCTGGTAGGGTAGTAGAGGGAGGGGGCTCTCTCCAACCCCACGCCTCCCATTGCTTCCACTTTCCACAGATGGTAACATATCCTGAACTCTACGTTTCTATTTATCTGAAGCAACTAAGATGACCTGCCTCTAATTACAGTTACTCCTTCCCCTGGGGAATTTTCCACAACCCACAAATATCCAGAGTCCAAGGCTGTTCTAACTAGTTCCTAAGGAGCTTCAGTAGCTGCCTAGAGGCTAGTTCACATCTGCCTTCCAAGACTGCCTTTTAAGGCAGGGATACACTCAGTAATCATTGTCATGTGCCTACCTACACATGCAGGGAAACAACACACACACACACACACACACACACACACACACACACACACACACACACACAGAAGCTTCACACCACTGCAAAGATAATGGAACTTAATGATAATCATATGTCTTAATAACGAATGTGTATGTGTGTGTATGTGAAATTATCGTTCCCAAAACACGCTAATGAGAAAATTAAAGACAGGCATGAAATGCCCTGACTGGTGTGACTCAGTTGGTTGGGCGTTGTCCCGCAAACAGAAAGGTCTCCCTTTCGATTCCCAGTTAAGGCACGTGCCTGGGTTGCAGGCTCGTCCATGATCACGGTGTATCCGAGAGGCGACCAATCTGTGTTCCTCTCTTCCACTGATGCTTCTCTCCCTCTCTCTTCCTCCCTTCCCCTCTCTCTAAAAATAAATAAATAAAATCTTTTAAAAAAGAGACATGCATATATGGTTTTCTCCAGGCATATTCCAAAGATGCATTCTTACTACAGTTGTGTCAGTCATCAAATCATTTTCCAACTGACTTGCACTGTAAATTTTAAAGATGTATTCCACAGAAAAGTTCTTAGTCAAAAACAGCAGCAGCTCCTTTAGATGCAATACGCTGAAGCACTCTACAAGCTCACATGGCAAGGGTCTTCTCTGCTTGTGATAAAACTGTTTTCCTGTTTAATTCATCATACACACTAAACCAAAACCTCCCAGGTGCCCATTTTTATCTCACCTGCAGTACCCAGCAATGCTACATTTAATTAAGTGTTCGGTGAGGCACTAAGTATGCCACAGAATGCCCAGTAGCCTTCTAAGACAAAGGTAAACAATAAATGCTGACTAAATGAGGTTCTCTATGAACCCTGGGTCAGAACCAATCACTCAGAATCTGGGTCTCCTGAAAGCCTAGGCTAACAGGTGTTGCAGTCATGTGAGCAAAACAACTCAAAGCACACGCCGTGGGTCTACCACTATGCTCAGAGAACAGCAGAGGACTATGCTTTAGAGAAAGTTGTTCCCTCTTTACTTTCTGCACGTAGTTTCAATAGCCAGTTCCGAGAACCTGAGCACCTAATTATCTGCACAGGCAGAGCAGGGCCTGGAGGCTAGAAGAGACAGCTGGATCACTGGTTTACAAGAGAATGGGCGATGGATACTTCTGAGTGAATCTACACCCAAAGCTTGGGTGGTAAAACACTGTGGTACCATATATAGGGCTACGGGTATCAAAGTCATGTGCCTTGATTTAAAAAGGAGAACATTTCATTTATCAAAGTGACAAAGACTAAAAGAAATGATAATTCCCAATGTCATGTAGGGTACAGAGAAATGAGAGACCTATTCGGTGATATCATTTAAAAGGCATAACATGTTGCAAACCTTTTGATTCAGCAATTCTACTTTTGGAAATTTATCATAAGGGAACAATCCTGGATTGCATAGAGATTTAGAAGGATTTTCACCAGAGCATTTTAGAAGTGAAAAACCTGAAATAACCTTTATGTCCAAAGTGGGATATCGGCTCAGTAAATATTGGCACAGACATAAAACCCAACACTAATTATGCTGTCGACGACTACAGAGTGACATGTAACGGGTTCTCAATAACTTAATTAAAAAGGGAAATTATAGGTTACACTTCCAGGAGGCCCTGAAGGGCCTGCCCACTACTACATAACTAGATCTTGGGTAAAGTAAATTACAGCAAACTGCTGGACTTACAGAAAAGTATGAGAAATCTCCAAGGAAGGCACATGACACACACATAAATGAAGGGACACAGCCAGCCCCATTTACTGCTGTGGTGCAATTTGCTGAGCAGGCCTGTGACCTTGTTAAACATGACTGCCATTTTACTCTTCTGAGCTTGTCCCCAGGACTGGAAATTACTGGAAGCAAGAATAGAACTAACCACTCCCTACAGCCACAGGCAGAAGATAACATCGGAACAAACTACAGCCTCCCAGTTGCAACATCCCAACAGCCCAGGGGCCACACAATAGCAACACCCTCCACCTCTTTTAAAACCAATTATAATCCAATGAAAGCTCAAAGCCCCCACCCCTCAAGGCTGGTGTATCTCTCCATACCATTGCCCTCTCCTTTCTTGGGGAGTGAATAAAAACTTTATTCTCTACGCTTTCTTCTCTGTCAATTCTTTCACAGCCTGTCACCGACCACCTTAACAATAAACATATGAGAAGTCAGTTACCTGGAAAATGCAGATATAAGATATAAAATTGTCCAGAATTGTCTGAATGAATGCTGATAAAAGCATTGGAATCAGAATTAGGATGCTGAACTGTCCCAGTATCACCACTGGAAGTCCCACATTCCTGGAAACCCCTGAGTTCTAGGCACAACAGACAGTTAGTCACTCTATCCATACTGGGTCCAACTCCAGGTGCAGAGATTGAGTCCTACACATTTGGCAGGGCCCACAAAGGATGGTAAAGCTGCCCCAGGCTTCTAGCACTCCGTGGCTCTAAGTCAGAGCCATGCAAATCTCGTCTGCAGGAAACATTCCCAATTTAGGACCCTAAAGATTCCCACAGATGAGATTCAACCAAAAATCAGTTACTAATCAAAAATCACCAAACATACAAAGGGAAGTCCTCACGACTTGTCAGCAGAAATAAAAAATTTAGATTTCGAGCCTTCGGAAATTGAAATGAACATAAAGAGAATTTAAAATCATTAGGTTTGGATTTCTGGGTTCCAGTCTGGCATATACGAAACCTAAAAATCACAACTCCACCCTAACAAGTTAAAAGCTGGGAAAACAAAAACCAAAAAAACAGAATCATCAACTCTTCTTAGATCCATGACAGGGCAAAAACTGGAGATATCAAAAGGCTAATACAAAGAATTACATTTACCAGAGCATAAATCAATAAGCTAAACCCTATATGGGAACCAGTCCCAGTATAGGGAAATTTGAACTGTATCTGATGAACTGTTAGCAGGTTTAGAGTGAGCAAGTCTGAGAGGTAAAAATTTAAGGGGGACCCAGCCACTGGGGCTCCTAGACTTCGTGAGTTTTACCTCCAGGAGAGCTCACCAGGGCCTGCCTCACAATAAATACTGGAGAAAGGAGTCATTCTGAAATAGACCAGAGCATTCTGTTCCTCTTCACAAGGCCTGCCCTTAGTAAAAACTGTTCGGCCCGGACCTAACCAGTCAGGATTTTATCAGAGTCTAACTGAACTGGGGGAAGAGAAATGTCCAACTTCAGCTCCCTCTAGCCAACCCATACTACTTAAGAGGGGGTGGGAGAAACTGAGAAAAATACACAAAGACAGCCCTGAGACAAAGGCGTACTAAAAGACTGAGACCCAAAGTTCTGAAGATGTTATGTAAATCATGGCAATTATGGTTAATGACACCATCAGGTATACTTGACAGCTGCTAAAACGGTACACCTTAAATGGTCTCACCACATAAAACAAATGGTAATTATGGGAGGTGACTGAGGCATTAACTAACCCTAAAAAAAAAGAACATACCATATCATCCAGCAATTCCACTTATGGGTGTATAACCAAAAGTACTGAAAGCAGGGTCTTGAAGAGATATTTGCACACCCATGTTCACAGCAGCATTATTCATCATAGCCTAAAGGGGGAAGCAACCCAAGTGTCCATTACCAGATAAATGGATAAACAAAATGTGCTGTATACATATAAAGGTATATTATTTGGCCTTAAAAAGGGTATTCTAACAAATACTACAACATGGTTAAACCTTGAGGCCATTATGCTAAGTGAATAAGCCAGTCACAGAAAGACAAACACTGTGTGACTGCATTTATATGAGGAACCTAGAGTAGTCAAATTCATAAAAACAGAAAGTAGAATGGAGATTTCCCAGCACTAGAGGGAGGGATGAATGGGGAGTTGTCGCTTAAAGGGTATATAGTGTTTCAGTTTTGTGAGATGATAAGTTCTGAAGATTGGTTGTACAACAAAGTGAATAGAGCTAACATTACAGAACTGGTTAGTGCTGAGAACTGGTTAAAATGGCAAGAATTATGCTGCTCTGCACTTTTCACCTCGATAAATATGTTCAAACACACACACACACACACACACACACACAGATTGAGATGTAATCACAGGACTATAGAATACTTCCCTTCCCTCCACAGCTTAGCACATTACAAAGAGCCGATTTACGGTAGTTCCTTTTAATCAGTACATCACGTCCAGTTATCAAGAAAAATATTACAAGGCATGCTAAAAGGCAAAAAATACAGTGAAGGAGCCAGGAGGTAAGACTCATAACCAGGTTCAAAAATGGCAGGGATGTTGGAATTATCAGACCAGGAATTTAAAACCACTATGTTTAATATGCTAAGGGCTCTAGTGGATAAAGGAGACAGCATATGAGAATATATGGAAATTCTAGAAAGAAAATAAAAATGCTAGAGACTGAAAAAGCTGTTAACAGAAATGAAGAATGTCTCTGAAAGCTTGTTAGTAGAATGGACACAGCTGAGGAAAGAATCTGAGCTTGAGGACATTTCTTACAGAAAACTCCAAAGCTGAAAAGCAAACAAAAAAACGACTGAAAAACAAACCACCAACCTAGAATTCTGTACCATGCAAAATTACTCTTCAAAAATGAAAGAGAAAGACTTTCTCAAACAAAACCTGAAAAAAAATTTGTTGCCACTTGACATACCTTGCAAAAATGTTAAAAGTTCTTTAGAAAGAAGGAAAATGATATAGATTAGAAACTCAGATCTGCAAAAAAAAAAAAAAGGGGGGGACATTAAAGAAGGAGTAAGTAAAGGTAGAATAAAAACATTTATTTTTCTTATTCTTAATTGATCTAACAGGCAACAGTTTAAAATAATACCAACAATGTATTCAATAATATACACACATACATACTATGTATGCTTATTTATAAGTGAAAAAATAAAAGGAATGATATAAGAAACAGGAGGGAAAATTAGAATTATTTTGTTATTATAGGTATTTAAACTATCTGTGAAGCAAAAGTTTCTCACACGAGACATACCTAAAACCTAAGATCATGTAAAGAATGAAAATAAAAGGATCAAAAAAGAAGATATACACCATTTACACAGAAAACGAAAGAAAGCTGGGGTTATTATACTAATATCGGACAGAATATATTTTAAGGTAAAAACAGTTAATACTGAATAAAGGAGGGAGCCACAGAGTTTAATAAACAGTCCTATTTACTTGGAGCATACAACTCTAACCTGATAAATACCTAATGAAATAACCTTGAAACATACAAAGCAAGAGTTGACAGGGAAAAATGAGTTATCCACAATTAAAGTAGGTTTGAGGTTTCAATCTGCTTTCTCAATTACTTATATATATCGAGGTGGGAAAAATAGTAAACATTTAGAAAATGTGAATGTCACAATGAACAAACTTGGTCTTAAAAGAGCATACAGTATGGAAGCTTGTATCCAATTCAGAGAATGCATAGTTTTCTCAACATTAACAAAAATTTACCATCTAAGGTGAGTCTCAACACATTTCAAAGAATGAGTGTCATACAGACCCTTATAGTATAGTTGACTACAAAGCTATTAACTTAAAAGCAATTACAAAAATATAAATTATAAAACTGTTAAAATTTTTTTAAACAAGCGCATTTTTAAATAACTTATAGAACAAAGAAGAAATTATAATGGACGATTTAAAATATTGAATATTAATTAAATTACTACACACCAAAACTTGTGAGCAACAGAAGCAGTACTTTGCAAAAAATTCCTTAAATGTTTATAACTGAAAAAGAAGAAACGTTATAAGCTAAGGAGTTAAATGTTTGATTAAAAAGTAGAGCATAAACCAAAAGATAGTAAAGAAAACAGATAACAAAGATAAAAAACAGAAATTCATTAAGTAGAAAAAGCAACATTAGAGAGGCTAAACTAAGCCAAATGTTGACTCTTCAAAAAACATAATCAAAGACACAAACCTCTGACAAGACATGAAGAAAAGGGAAGCACACATAAACAGTTGTGGGAATGAAAAATGGGGTATAACTCTAGGTAGAGTTAAGATTTAAAAAGATAAAAGAATACCATGAACAATTTAATGCTAAAAAGTTGGAAAATATGTTAAAAAAACAAATTCCTAGGAAACGTAATTTAACAAAACTAACTTAAAAAGGAAAGATAAAGTTTAAATTGTGCCATAATCATTAAAGAAAATCACTCAGTAGTTTAAAATCATCCTACAAAGAACACATCAAGTCCACATATTTTACAGATAAGTTCTACCAACATTTAGGAAACACATTATTGCAGAATCACACAAACTCATCCAGAGAAAAGAAAATGTACCACCCACAACTAATTCCGTGAGGTCATTATACCTCAATACCAAAACCAGGTATGGAGAGTGTAAGGATAGAAGGTATAAGGAGGATAAATGGTAGTGAGGAAAAAAAAAAAACAACAAAAACAATTAATTAATTAATTAATTTTAAGGAAAAAGATTAAAAGGAATATCATCCATGAATATGACACAAAAATCGTAAACAGATCATTAGCAAATCCAATGGCATATAAAGGAAATATCAGATTGTAGCCCATCTGGGTCACCCCAGGAATAATATTCACCACAGCTGACCTCATAAACTGCCTAAAGACACCTTCCTCAACCTGGCATTCACGGTCCTTCAACAGAAAGGCCCCACACCTATCTGTATAGCCCGTCCTACACCTCCGTCCACTGTAAAAATTATGCTCCTTTCAAAGTATAATTTCTGCATGTACACCAAGCCTCAAGCCTGTTCTGCTGATTACAAAGCTCACCTCCCCCTCCAAATTTTAGCCATCTTTCCTGATGCATCTTCAAAACCATCCACTCCATACATCCTTGCCAGCTTCTCCCTACTGCTTGCAGATTTGTTGAATTCAATCTTCACAGTATATTCTTCTATTTTTCATAAGCTGCTCATTCAATTTTCCACCATATTATAGGTTTTTGAGCCCCTATGTTCCCTGCTGGCCTGGCAGTTACTTAAGCATAAGGACTTTCATATGCCTGTTCATCAAGGTATTCATTCTCAATAAATGTATGTTCAGTTGAATAGAAGTGTTATTTTGTACATGGCATTAAAAAATCTTTTTCCGGAAGAACAAATGATACTATGTAGAATAAAAATGCTTCCCCAAGAATGTTATAAATTATATTTTTATAGCCAGTAAACTACAGGAAATCTTTCCACTGCCACAGGCAAATAAACAGACTCATGCATGCATAACTCTGGTCACACAAATGCTAGACCGAGTTTAATACCACTTCATTCACCCTATAGGTTTGAATTCAGGTCTACCTGGATTCCATACCCCCAAACTGCCTTCCCTAAGATTTTTTTGTACTGGTCTACCTTTCCTATAACATTGTGAACCTTCTGAGAGCAAGAAATATACCTTAATCACTGAATTTTCACACCTAGAAAAGAACTCAATGTTTGCTGAATAAACAACAATTAAATGTAGGAAGGAGCCCACAATGCTAACTCTTTCCAAAAGCTTCATTGTGTGTCCTCATAAAATAAAGAGATAACCCTGAATGGTAAACTACAGGTTCTATTAGATCCACTATTCTCTAATTAAGAAGGAAACTGCTTATTTTGGAAGTTTTCCATTGAAAAAGCTGAAAATCAGGGGCTCTTAGAGGGTTAAGTTCCAGTCATCTAAAACACTGTCATCTTGGGTGCCAGTAAATACGTCAAGTAAAATATAATAAATAAAATTTGTCTTAAAATACTAATACCATTATAATACTGAGTTGCAAGTCGCTAAAACTATCCCCGAAGCTCCTGCCAATGTCCCTTTTGCAGTGTTCAGGTGATCTCACCACCTGAAGTTCACTAGGAATACCGGCAATACCGGATCTTTTCACAGGTGCACAGCAACACAGGAAACTCAAACTGGTTACAGTTTAACACGCAGACAAGAATAAACAAGTTTAGGTTAGTGAAGAAATTGCCCTCTTGGTCACTGTTAAAGAGGAAATAAAAAATATAAATAGCTTCCTTTACAAAAAAGAAAAAACACAGAACTAGCTGTCAGAGAAAAATAAAAGCGGCAAAACAACTGTGCACTAGTTCCGTGATCCCATTCCACTTTCCTAAAAATTACTGTATCTGTACAAAAAGAAGCACAACTGATTAAAGTAAATCTGAATTTTAATATGTCTTCTGGATTATTACTTAAAACATTTTAAGCTTATTTTAATGCTAACATAATTTTCAGTATTTTTTTTTAACTAACAAAAAGTTCTTTTCAAAGAACTAAATTGAATTGGATTGTAATAGACAATGGCAGTTTGTTATTCTTCTTAATTTTTTACAGCCAAATATTTTCATGAATACCTATATATTGTTCAACTAAAATGAAAACAAAACACCAATTTACATCATGATGAGAAAATCTGTTTTCACATCTGCTGCCATCTTTTTTACTTACAAAAATAATCCCCTGGCATTTCCATGTCTTTCATACAGAAAGGGCTCAAATGGATGGCTGAAATGCAGCCAGCAACTGCACAGACACAGAGTCCTGGCTATGGCCCAGCCTTAGCTGGGTTCTATGGAAGGGATAACTTCCACTGATTCCTTCCTTGTCCCAATTGTGAGCAGGAGTGCCTGACCTTCGGCCAACAGACGGACAAGGTAGACACAGAGAGCATGCCCAAACCTACGCAGGTCATGCACGAGGGCAGACAGCAGCACGGGGAGGCAGGGGACCAGAGCTAACTGATGGCCTAGTGCCCGCACAAATGGACATATTCCCAGTTCTGAACATGTGCTTGGGGCCACGCAGAAGCAGTTGTGAGGTATTCAATAATCAACACACAGAGAGCATCCCAGCTTGGTGAGCAGCACTTACAAACATGCCTAGCACTGAATGAGTAGCCCTGAGCTGTAAAGGAAACTGCAGCAGGAAATCAGGTGGGAATCATTTTTCAGTCAGGGAGAGAGACAGCAGGATACAGTTCACATCACAAAAAAACAGCAAAAATATTTTCCCACTTCGCCATAACTCTCACATAATGACTGTAATACCCTTTTCGACAGAAATATTTTCATTTCCTCATAACAATGCATTACATGCTTAATCAAGCAACAATAAACAAATATTATAAAACAGCTACCAAGTAGCAAGCCCAAGAATAGATAATATAAAGTTAATATAAAAATACGATATCTGGTCCCTGAACTTAAACAGTTCACAATCTACCTATGAAAGCAAACTCAAACTCACTCAGAGGAAAATTAAGAGTGAAAGTGTGGGATTCTGTGTGGGCTTAAACAATAAAAGATCTCATGGAGTCAAGCCAGCAGCACAAAACGCATTTAGTTTGAAAATCAGGAGAACTTAGTCCCTGTACCATCTGTGACTTTTGGGGGCATGGGAAGGAAGAACAGGCACATTTGTGGAAAATGATGGTACTATCTCCATTCTAAAGACATGGAACCTTGGAGATTCATACCTTGGGCATTAAGGAAATGGTTACTTAAAAACTGTGGTCTCAGTTTTTTCCTTTGTAAAATAAATGAGCTGACATAAATCAGAGGTTTTCAAACTGGTACTGGCAAAGCACCAGAGTTTTCTGGCAGTGACTCAAGAGTCCTAAAGTGGGCAGGGTCCAGGGCCAAGTGTACAAACCCTCTGGTCAACAGCCCGATACTCGATACTCATCTCCCCGTAGAATATTTCGCTATTATAACCCAGCACTGAAATTAGCACCTAGTACATATGAGTGATGGATAGAAATGTGAGGGATTAATAGGTGAGTGGATGGAACAAATGGCACACAACAACTGACTTTAAGGTGACTCTCATTTCCTTAGTAATTTTTTTTTTAACCTTGCTCACGTTTTAGAGCTCATAATCAGCGGGTTTTGGGTGGCTTTGTTCTAGAAGGTATCTCTGTTTACTTCTGCCGAGCCCTTGGGTGCCTCCAACCCAGGAACATTAAGATGAGTTCCTTAGCTTGGGGTTTTCTAGACCACGCAGGTAGCAAGAATTCAAATCCCAAACCCAAGAGATTCAAGAGGCTTTTTATTTAAAGCTAAGAAGCAGCCTCCCCCCTTTGCTAATGGATGTTCTCTCCTCACCCCCACCCTAGCCCCTTGGAGAGGTCCAGATGATACTCTGTTCCCTGAAATCTAGGTCCCTGGTATCAGCAAAGTTCCCTCAGTGTCACTTTTCTTTCTCTCTCTCTCTCTCTCTCTCTCTTTCTCTCTCTCTCTCTCTTTCTTTCTTTCTTTCTCTCTCTCTCTCTCTCTCTCTCTGTCTTAGGAATACTCACTCTTCTTTCTGTTTTTCACTACTTGTTGGGTGTCCTTTTCTTTTCCTTTTTTAATTGATTTTAGTGAGAAAAAGGTAGGGAGAGAGACCGGGAGACAGAGAAACATCAATTTGTTGTTTCACTTGTTTATGCATTCATTGATTCTTGTATGTGTCCTGACCAGGGATTGAACCTGCAACCTTGGCATATTGGAACGATGCTCTAACCAACTGAGCTACCTGGCCAGGGTATTTCTCACTTTCTTGCAATAAATATGACCAAAGGATGTTTGTTTTATCTTCTCCAATATTTCTACTGGCAGTGGTTATAGATAGACGAAAAATATCTGGTCAGCTTCATTTCCAGGAGGGCTCTGTAC
This sequence comes from Mormoops blainvillei, assembly GCA_004026545.1. Lineage (NCBI taxonomy): Eukaryota > Metazoa > Chordata > Mammalia > Chiroptera > Mormoopidae > Mormoops > Mormoops blainvillei. Next base: position 63,264 of record PVJD01001265.1, on the reverse strand, counting down.
TCCATCACCTATCACCTTCAGATGTGGGTTTAGAAATCGTCCCGAAGGTGAGCAAGAGCTGAAACCAGGTAAGAAATGAAAGCAGGGATGCTCAGAGTAGGTCAGGGAAGCATAAACAGCCAACGTGAGAGCCAGGCTAGGACTGGCTGGAGAGAAAGACAATCCTGAGGAATGTGGCAAGGAAAAACCTATAGGGGCAGAAGAAAAAGACAGGAGCTTATTTCATAACAATAAGGAGACCAATCTGAACTTCAGAAATTAGTTCTGAAGGATGACTGGAAGTTTAAAGAACGTAATGCTTACTTTTATTGGTGCTTCCATCAGTTAAAGAAGATAGTTTAGGAATACAGTGCTATCATTTGTATAATATAACTTAGCAAAAAGATTCATGACAAGCACACAAAGCGAAATCAAATAATAAGTAAGAGATATGGCATAGGAAACTCCATGTATAGGAAATAAGATGAATAAAGTGGATGTTCCACTATTGGAAACAAATTATCAACTGTGCTATGCTACAGTGAAATCATAAGATTCAGAGCATAAACCCAATCTTGTCAAATTCTGTACCACAAGAGCTGCTCTCCACAGGGATTTGGTTATACACAAAGATCAGGAAATAAGTGGACCATCACCAAGGGCTTGGAAACACTTATTTTTTTAATTCAATTATTATTGAATGTAACCAGGCATAATGCTTCAAGATTTTTTTAAATTACTTCCTTTCATTGTAACAATAACCGTATGTGCAAGAAAGTTACAAGTCAGCAAAATGAAGCTCAAAGAAGCTGGATAAGGACCCACCACACCACTCACTATTCCTCGGCACTTACAGATGCCCATCTCTATAGATTTTCATGTACCAACATAATGTCCTGTATATGAAATTGCTAAAGGAATTAAAAACTGAGATAGGATCGACATGAAATGGGATTCATCAGGGAAGGTGTATGGATCCCACAGGGATCCAGTGGGTGTTGTTACAATAACACTAACAAGAGTGAAAAGTGGCAAGAAAATTCAGTTAAATCGTAGTCCTGTCAAGTAGTTGCACAAATAAAACATAAGAAAACAGATTGCAGAATTTAAATCTCCACTGTACTTCTACCTGATCAGTGGAGTAAACCTTTTTCCCAGAAAACTGCAAATAAAAGAGCAGTCACTGGGCAGCAGGAAAAAGGATAATGATCCAAATCTTCCCTTAAACCACATTTCAATTAAGTGCTATCATCATAGCTGGAGATAATGAACATGAAACTTGGTTTCAGGCAATGATTTATATCACCCAGGTCCTCAGAAGGGATTCAGTCATTTATCAAAAGCTTAGCTTTTGAAAGAAACGAATCAATTGTTTCCTTCAAGTTTTTATACTACAACATCAAGGTCTTAAATAAAATAGTATCTGTATACCTAAATTTAGAGACATTCAACATGGCAAGAACTAAGCAAGAAAGAAAAATAAACTGGAATTAGTGGTTAAACAGGTTGTAGTGTCAACAAGCATTAAACTCAAAGCAAATACTTAATGAATAATGAATATGTTCTATTTTAATCAATCTATTAAAAACATGACTCTCTTCAGAATTTAAAGCACTTTATAAAAAGTACATACAAAATAAAATAATATTATTTATCATCTTATAAAAAGAAAAACAGTTAAGAAAAAAAGACAGTAAAAATGTAAACACAAAAACCTGGGCTTTCAGTATGCCTGCAATCAGGGAAAAAGGAGACTCAGAAAGTCTTACAAAACTCTTATTACCCGAAATTAGGAAACCGTCTAGTTACCCAGGAAAGATAGTGTTTTCCCTATTATTAAATGCTGAAAACATCTCAACACTGCAGTTGCAGCACACATCAGGTGATGGAAAGGAGAACATCTATGACAATCTCACGTGAAGGCACAACAGGACTTACACTTATTTCCTATAACAAATATGAATAAAATGTAATATTAAAGGGGAATTCAGCGAAAATGAGTTTTTGAGGGCTAGGGAAACAAGGTGGTCCAAAACGTGCTGCATGTCAAATAGACCAAGAGGCGTCCCTCACATTCTTCCTAAAAAGCGTGACTCAATCAGACTGGTTAACAAACAAGGTAAGGATCATACAGCATGTACTCGATCTCTCTGCCTCCTCCTGTCTGCCTGTGAAAGGCTGCCACCTGTCCCTGTCATCCCATTGGAATGAGAGAAGGGCAAAAACCAGGATGGGAAAGAAGAGCTCACTATTTAGGCTGGTTCTATAAATAAGGAAATTAAGGCTGGAACTTCAATTTAGGAGTCCAAAGTCTGAATAACCTCTTTCAAGATACTAGCAAAATGCATGGGAACAAATGAGATTGTTTCTTTCTCCTTCTGCCTTTTTTTAAGTTTAAAAACGTCCAGTCTGTTTAATCTTCATGATATTTTGGAAAGAGCTTGAATTTATTTTTTCAAGTGGAAATGACAGCTGTGACTAGGTGAAATGGAACTAACAGGACACTATTCATACTTGAAAGCAGTGGTTAGTGGAAGGGAAGGCTAGGCTCTCAAAAAGCTCACTCAGCCACCAGGACAGCAAGGGCGACGACGAGACCTGCGTCTGAACCCTGGATCTGCCTTTTCGGAGCTGTGCCTCCTCTGGAACTTTAGGTTCATCAGTGGGGGACAACAATCACATCTACTCCACAAGAATATTGCTAGAACCAAATGAGATGATGGGTGTAAAATGTACAAGTCACAATGCCTGGCATATAGGGCACACAATAAATATTAACTGTTATTAGTAAGTTCTTAGGATGTAAACACAAAGTTCTCTCTGTATTTAGACCCTAGTGTAAATGCAAGGAAATTACAAAAGGGTCAGCCTCAGTCCCAGCTCTCCAGGAGTCAACACCTGGCAATTTTACACACACGACAGACAGGGACTATGTGTTAAGATAGAGAAAAACTCCATAAAGTGTCTCACACATCATTTAATCTGAAGAATAGTACAGGTTCTTTGCCTTCTGATATAAGTTACCTATAACATTCCAGAACGAGCAGTGAATTCAACAATTTAAAAGCTAAGTCTATACACTGTTAATTTCTGACACCAGTCTTCCCAGTCTGGTGTTTTAGAAAAGTCACGCGTGCCCCCCTTTCAGGTGAGCGCACCATGCCACAGAGGAATGTCCAGAACAGGATGTGGATAAAGAGGCCTCTGAGGAGACCGCCTGTAGAGACGTCTTCATGGCTTAAAATATTTGTTCCACCTCCTTCTACCTTGGGAATTAAGAGCAAGGAGAGCAGGATGGAGGCAAGCAGGTAGAAGAAGATGAAGCTGTCGAGGCAGGTGAGGCCAAGGATGCCAGCCATGGCCCACGACGTGCTGGCTCTGGGGCCCGCAGCAACCCAGGCCCACGGCACTGTCCCACACAGCTGCCTCGATGGTGAATGCGGCCCTCCCCAGACGGCCTCACTGGTGGCCATCTCAGCCTCTGTTTGCTCACAGAGCTGGAGGACCCCGGCAGACAGTCACTTTGCATTCCCTCAGACAGTCAGGGGCAGGGGTTCCTGCAGCACCATCCTGCTCTAGAGACTGCTCTCCTGCCTTTTTGAATATCCTTTCCAGAATATTCCAAATCTGAGGCAGTTCAACCTAGCCCCATGTGGTAATACATTTCCCTCCCAGTCACTTACTTACTCAAGCATTGGGAGCACAAACAATTCCAAGTGGCTATTTTTTCTCAGACTTAATATATTGCTGTTTCTTTTCAAATAAAATATTTAAAAAATAAAAACCAACTATTCACCCACACATCTGTCCATCTATTCACTCAATGAACAGACACTTGAGTGCCTTACATCTGGCCTCTGTGCTAAAATGGAGAAACTATGAATAAAATACACCCATGACTTTCTAATTTAGATGACAAATGACAGTGTTTCTCTCTCTCAATTTAAACAGTTAAAATGTGCATTGCACGATAAGAATACACCTTTCAAATGCCATTAGAATGTAAGATTGTCTCCTGCTAACCTGAAAATAGTTCAGGGCCTCAAATACAAAATCGCATCTTCTTCAACTGACTAAGGCCACCTTCCTAAGGACAGCTGGGCTTTCAGTTCTGTCCCTGCAGCCAGGGACTATGCCAACAGTTTTCAGTTACACAGGCGCTGAGGAAGCCATTTAAGGGGGAAATCAAATTGTGCAAGGACTCCTCCTGACTATGGGTTTCTCCCTTGGCACTAAGTGACTTTCAATTTCACTGAAGAATATTTTTAAGAAACTGATTTTCATAGTAAAAATAAAATATACAAACAAGGAGACACTTATCCAAAAAAGCTAAGAAAATGAATTTCTGGTGAAGAAAAATGTGGAAAAGATGCCTTTAAATAACCAGGAAAAATAAGGTAATAAATGACCAGTGTAAAGTATCAAAAATTAAAAAGCAATTAAAAAAAAAAAGACACAATGGTATAAAAGCATAGTACCATGCACTTGGCATGGCTTCAATTATTCATCTTATATAAGGTTTCCTCTCTTAAATGTATTCATATTACACTGGGCTTGCTATCACAAGATTAATGTTGTAATACAATTGTAATTAAAATTCACACCAAGGCCTACCTCTCAACAACAAACACTCAAATTGCTAAATAAAAGGAAATGAAAGAATATATAAGGAAAAATGCCAAAAACATTTTCTCACTGACCAAATTGTCAATTTCGACCCCCAGTTATTGAGAAAGCCAAACCCTTGCATCTGTCATGAGGCATCTCCTGTCTACCCCCATGGTTAATGCCTCACATTTAAGCCTGGTCATAAAGAAGCATCACCTAATTCCACAGCACCATCTGAAATAACAGTACTATAGTCTAGGGAATGACTTTCTAGGTAGAGAAGTTCACATGCTAAATTCCTAGCCAAACAAGTATCAAGTGTTCACAGCTGTTTGCTGCATCTGAGAACCTTTTGGATGAGAATGAATAGGTCCTGCTGTATGTCTCAGCAAGATCATAGGGGGACCCACATCAGTCTAGAGGTGCGGAAAGAAGACAGGTTAAGGACACTGTCCCAGTTATGCTAGTGTCAAATGACTGGGCAGGGAGAGGGAGAGTCTCTGTTTTTCTTTTTTAACATAATTGTCTCAAATATAATACTAATGAAGTCATCTGCAACTAATTTTTGCACCGTTTAAGACATGTTAAAGATGTTCCTCACAGACGCAAACAGAATATCATATACTTAAGCTAGGAAGTATTTTCTGAACCAATCAGTACCAACTCTTGTTATTTTCTTCCATGACACTGAGATCAGAATATAACAGAAGGAAAAAGAGCACATCTTTCTACCATACCTGGGCTAAATAATGTTTATATGTAAATTAACAGTATCTTTAAAAGGTTTCAACTAGATGGTGGAAAACATATTCTGAACAATTATTAATTGCTCTACACTATCGAAAACCATGCCCAGTGTTCTTCCCCCCACCCCAGTCTATAGCTAACCTCGCCCACACAGCTCCCTAACACAGAGACTGTGACATACCTTCTCACTGTCACCAGTCCTGGTATGGTGCCCTCCACAAGTATTTGTTCAACTAAGTGTTTAAAAGAGAGAGAGGGAAATTAGAATATTAAATAAATAGACAGATAATCAGGTCCAAATAAATACCTGCTGACATCTACTAAAAACAAAATAAAGTAATAAAACAGGTAAAATTATCAAGAAGAAAAAACTCTTACAGTCAGAGCAACTGTTCTTCTAAACCAATGATATAAAGTTTTCTCAAATTAAATCAGACAAAAAGTGTTATCAACGTAAAATCCTAGGAGGGAACTAGGTATATGTGTTTAAAATTAAGCATTTCAATCAATTCACAATCAACATGAGCATAAATGTCATCTTTTAGTTCCAATGATAAAAACATCTTTTGGAAAATGCTGGATCATTTTACATTAAAAGAAAGGGGCCAAAGGAACAGTATTTTATTCTACACTGTCCCTCTAAAAGCTCTAAGATGTACTCTACCGAAGTCACTGAAGGGAAAGGTCCGGTGCTGGGTCTGGTTGTGTCTTCAGGAAGCTGTAGTGTCAACACAGCTCATTCGCTTATGCACTAAGATTGGGCACCTTACAGCATCTCAAAGGAGCTGTGCTGTGAAAACAGACCCTATCCTTCCCCAAGAACTTCACCTAAAGCGAACACAGTGCAGTCCACTTGATTAACAATCAACAGACTTGAGATCCCTTCAAGCTCTGTCACTCCGCACCTGGGACAATGGATTTAGCACAAGACCAGGGAGCCCACTGCTGCCTCTGCCTCTGCCTCCTGTTGAGAAGGCCCAACACAAACTAGAGCCTCAGGATCAAAGGGAGTGGGGAGCTGCAGAAAGCAGGCAAGTGGGGGAGGCGGGCTCTAAAAGGATGGTCTCTGAGTGAAGAAAGCAGAGCTTCAGGTGGCCCAGAAAAATCACAGAGATTACTACTGCCAGAGAAAGAAAGGATATTTCTGGTACCCACACCCCTGGACCACTGCAGAAAGCAGTGGGTAGTTTCAGCATATCTGCTTTGCTGAAGCAAACTCTCCACAGCCTGGGAACCACTTGAGGTGTGCTGGTATCCGATCTGTATTCAAGGTACAGAGCAATAGCTTCTACACAAAAGCCAAAAGTTATTCTTCAGGCCACCAGAAAGTCAGAATCACCAAGCCTAGTGTGACAACAAAGTTCTACACAGTCCACACTGAGCTCTCCTGCAGCTGGAAAAGCCAGCAGAGGAAGAGGCGGCTCTTGCCTCCATGGCCAAGGATCCCCACTCCTGGCGGCCCTGGAAGGAACTTCCCAGATTAATCTATACACCACATGGTTAATGTCTGTTTCAAAGTGGGTTGTTCGTAACTGTGACTAAATAATGGCAAAGAGGTAATGTCATAAGCATTATCACTGCTACACAGTCTAGTCCGTAAAAGTCATTTTATCCTACAATGTGCTTGACCTCTAACCCCAACAGTACTTTCCCCAATACTCTTCAGTGTGTAAGGACAAATCTCATATCCTTGACCTTAACTGTAAGTTGTTCAAGGTGACATTCAGGACTGAGAAAAGCCAGGTAAACGAATATTTGTAGATTCTAGTAACTTAGGCCCTCACTATTTGCTAATAGAAACACCTCAGTACTTTTGCTAAGAAAGTGTTGCTTTTTAAAAAAAATATTTATTTATTTATTTATTTATTTATTTTTAGACAGAGGGAAAGGGAAGAAGAGAGAGGGAGAGAAACATCAACGTGTGGTTGCCTCTCACACGCCCCCTACTGGGGACCTGGCCCACAACCCAGGCTTGTGCCCTGACTGGAGAATCTAACCGGGGGCCCTTGGGTTCACAGGCCAGCGCTCAAACCACTGAGCCACACCAGTCAGGGCAAAAGTGCTGCTTTACACCTATCACTTCCCAATTATTCCAAATGTTAAAACGAAGATTGCTGTGGGAAGGGGATCCTATGGTATGAGTTTTGCAAGTTGGACCCATCTACATCAAGTTACTGTTATCTGTCTAAATTATGAGCTTAGGAACACAGAACAACTGAAGCGGTCGTCAATTAGGGTCATGTTTATCCTCCCCTTGTCAACTAAGAACATGTTCTTTTTGTTGCTTTATTAGAAGAAAGGTCTCCCTAGTTCATTACAGCCTTCACTCTTGCTCAGTGAGAAACAGTGAGCTCCAATCTGGAAGGTTTGTGTGAATGGTTACTCCCTCATCTCATAGCAGGAGTCCACCTTCATTCAGTACTTTCACAGAATGACAATTCTTTGTAAGTCACAGAGGCATAAAAAAGCTACTAATTTATTGTCTTTCACAACAGAACTACAAACAAGATCTTAATTAATTTGCCAACAGTTACTGTCTGTTTACTAAAATTAGCCCAAATTCCATCTTTTTGCTCACTATAGAAATTTTCATGAGGCACATTTCTTTGGACCTCATCCTGAGAGAATGGGTCACCAAAGGAAGTAAAAGAACTTGCCATTAAAGAATCCCCAGGGACAGTGACAGAGCTGCAGAAGGATAGGGCAGGCATCAAGAAAGAGCTAAAGAAAGTCATGACTGGGCGTCCAGATGTCTTAACTTGGTGTTCAATTTGTATATCGGAGGCAGGAGACTGGAAGTTGGTGAGTGTCAGACTGGGGACTTAAAGTCACCTAACCCACAGCCTTCCACAACCAGGGACAGGCCAAACACTGTCAGGCCCAGCCCCTCATCGTGGGTGAGCACTCCCCTGCCTGGCTTCCGTCCACCAGTCACAAAACCCCAGCGTCACCATGGCTTTGGCAGCAGTAGTCTCATAAGGTTCAAGGTCTGTGGTGCATGAGGAAAAACGGTAAGCGTGAGAGTGAACTAACTGAAACTGCAGATGTGACTGTCCCAGGACTCCTGCAGTCTGTGTGTTCCTGAGGTGGCAGAACTATATAAGCATTCCATTGCTTAGTGGTGGGCTGTGTTCCAGTCCAGATTCAGCTCTTTTGGAACTAGAAACACATTTTCCAACTGGAAAATGTTAGGTTTCTAATGCAGTCTAAAGTTGAACTTGTATTTATATCTTTCAACAAATACTTGTGGAACTCTAGCCCACAGAGAGCTTACAATCTAATGGGAGGAACAACAGCAAAGGGAAGAGATATAAATAATACAGTTACTGCCACTGGCGGTAAGTGCTGTACAGAGAAGAAAGGACTCTACCAGGGGTGATGAGGAAGGCCCTCCGAGCAGGGGCTGCAATAGAGACTGAAGCAGTGTGGAGGGCCGGGTTGGGGACGTTCCCGATGGGGAATGGCTGTGCCAGAGCTAAGAGGCAGGAAAGACTTTGGTGGGACAGAGTGGGAAAACACTGTTCTGGTGGGAAAACAAGGCCATAAGATATAGTGGGGTGGGGGTGGGGGGCCTGTTGGCCACAGAAGAGAGCTTATATTTAATTCTGAGTGCAGCAGGAAGCCACTCAATAGTTTTAAGCAGTGGACTAAAATGTTCTCATTTCCATTTCAGGACCAGTATTACTGCTGCGATGCAGAAGAGACTTGGAAGGGGACGATGTGAAAGAAAAAATAGGGAGAAGGCTGTTGAGGAGATCCAGGGCAAGCCAATGGTGGCCTGAACTACGATGCTCACTAGACCGAAGGGGAGAGAGCAGCCTGGAGGTATGTCTGGGAGTTAGAATCAGAATTTCTGATGAACTAGATGTGGGACAAGAAATAGCGGAATCACCTCTCTGGCTGTTAAATAGGGATAAACACAGTAAAATTCAGCACTGGCACAACACACATGCTCAGTCTCTGCAGGATTGTACTCCCAGCTCCAACCACCACTTCCAGGCATGTGCCCTGACTGGAGAATCGAACCGGCGACGGCTGGGTTCGCAGGCTGGCACTCAAACAGAGCCGCACCAGCCAGAGTGAAAGTGCTGCTTTACACCTATCACTTCCCAATTATTCCAAATTTTAAAACAAAGATTGCTCTGGGAAGGGGATCCTATGGTATGAGTTTTGTAAGTTGGACCCATCTATATGGAGTTGCTGTTACCTGTCTAAATTATGAGTTTAGCTCTGGCCAAACCCCCAGCTCCAAGCACCACTTCCTGGCCAAGGCACCTTGAATACTGAGGGAAGTAAGTGAATCAGTGTTTCAGCTGCTGACATTATCTGTCAATCTGGAATACTAATCGTGTCTACCTCATGGATTTGTGAAGCTTCAATGAGTTAGTATTTATAATATGCTTAAAATGCTGCCTGATATGTACTAGGAGCTATATAATCCATTCTTATTACTATTACTATTATCGTCATCTATCTCATGGTACTATTGATTGAGTTAATTCATGTAGTGCCCTTTTTAAGGAGGTGTCTGGGACATAATAAACTCTCAACAAATGTCAGCTCTTACTGTTATCATCATGAATGATTGCCAGTTGGTGGTGGCAATAACTGAGGTGAAGAACAGGAAAGAGGAGGGGACTGCATTGGCCTATAAAAGCAGTTCCATTTGAAATGTTAAGTTTGTGTTGTCTGTGAAATATCCAAATGTCAAGGTCAAGTGAGAAGCTGGACACATGAATCTGAACCTCAGAGAAGTTGGGCCTAGAGTTAGTAACTTAAGAGTCATCCACATAAAGGTGGGTTGACCACAGAAAATGGGAGTCAGAGAGGGTGAAGACGGAGAAGAGGGTCCAATGGTGAGCCCTGTGGAACCCCGACATTCCAGGTCAGGCCAAGAGAGAAGCCAGTAGCAGAGACTGAGTACAAGCAGTCAAGTGAGGAAGAAAGCGAATGGGGAGTGAAGTCCACACAGCTAAGCAAGGAGAGGGTCTGCTGAGGTCAAGACAGATGAAGATCCTAGGTGTGGCTCCATGGAGGTTATTCGTGATTTTGACAAGTACATTTTTAGCACCTTACGTATTCCTTTCAATTCTACCTAACTTTCATTCACAACACTGTCTATGAAAGAAAATGCGTCCCAAGGGTAATGTGCAGTGGGAAAAACTCTGACCTTGGAGTCTAGAGACCGAAGTCCACGTTTCAGCGAGGCCCTGGGTAAGTCCTCAACGACAGAGGCACCCACGCTTTCCACAGGTAAAATGACAAAGTCTGACCAGATTTGCACACACAGGTCCTGAGTTCCCTGTGTGTCTAAAACCCACTAATCAAAGTCCATAAGCTATTTTTCAATATTTAAAACATGTACTGATCAATTCTCAGCCTGTTGGCTAAGATGAAGTGTAAAACATGTACTGAAAACTATGCATCTACCTACGATAAGTTACACAGACTGGCATACTTCACTGTTCTTGGCTGACATTATAACTGGCTGTGGTAACACTTGCAAACTTGAGAAGCAGCAGTGGTTAAGAAGGGGACACTGGATCTGAATGCCTGACTTCAAATTCTGGTTCTATGATTTACTCCTCACTGCATGACGAGAACCTGTGCTATTTAGCCACTCTAGGTCTCAGTTTCCCCATCTGTAAAACTGGGATTATGACAGTACTATCTCATACAGCAGTTGAGGGTTTTTAATGAATTAATCCTTGTAAGATCTTAGCAGGCACTCCCTGCTGGCTTTCCTCCTCCTTTCTGACTGCTCTTTCTGTCTCCTCTGTGGCAACTCTTGCTCTGACCTGCAATGTTGGGGTTACACAGAGCTCACGACCAGTTCCTCTTCTCCTCCATCTCCATACACTCTCTCACTGAGCTCAACATGAAGCATATAATTAATTACAACTGACCCTTGAACAACATGGGTTTGTACTGTGAAGGTCCACTTATATGTGAATTTTTCCCACTAAATAAATATATGGACAGCCCTTAGTATCTGTGGGTTTTGCACCTGTGGATTCAACCAATCACAGATAGAAAAAAAATACTGTTTTCAACCTGCAGTTGGTTGACTGTGAACGTAAAGGGCCAACTATAGAGTTTTTGGGGAGTCAAAAGTTACACACTTTTGACTGCAGGGGACAGGGTTGGTACCCCAAACCCCTCACTGTTCAAGGGTCAATGTACAGAACAAACAGGAGCTATTAATACCATTACCTTACACTGAGCAAAACTTCTTAGCTATTCATAAGATCACAGTCATTTCTGAGGCAAAAAGAGAAAATATTAAAAAGAAGACTATGATGGTGAAAATGTGGGTGACCACTGGTAACTCTAATGCCAAATTTACTCTTCTGGACGCCTGAGACACGCCTGCCATCCTATCACACGGAGCTCATTAAAATCTAGGAGACAAGGCTTTGCTCCCCTTTGAGACTGTTGCCTCCCTGAGGGAGGCATCCACGTATGATTTCCCGGCAGCCTATCAACAATTGTTGAAGTAATCCCTTGGTATTTTACCCCCTTACTTCTAAGTTCCACCCCTAAATTTCTAACTTAGAAATTAAAGATTCTAAATTTTATCTGCAAATCCTTTTAAAGTGTCCGCTGTACAATAAATCCTTTCAATGACTTATCCACCCCTGCTCCCTGCCCTTCGCACACGCTCTGCCCCACCTGCAAGCACATATCGGTAGATTTTCAGACGCAGCCTTCCAACAAGTTCTCCCTAGCACAGGTTCATTTTCATTGGCTCCTAACTTTAAAATCCAACTTTTCAGAATCTTTTTTTTGTTTGTTTAAACTTTGGGAAGATAGTTATACCTGAATGAGAGATACCCTTTCAAAATTTCTAGAGAAAAGGAAAACCTGAACAAGAGACAAAGCATATGAGTTAGACATCTTTCTGCCCTTTCTCAAAGGTGACTTGTGACACAACCGAGGAAGCTGGACTTAAATAGCTACCCACCTGACAAGGATTCAAATGCTTTTTTGATACCACATGAGAAGCAACAATTAATAACAAAAGAAACAAAATAGGAAAGAGCAGAGACTACCAAAAAACTGCTTGTATTATATAAACCAATTACAGTTTATATTTACAATCAGTTGGTATATATAAACTCAGATAAAAGTGAAGGCAGTCTCGAAAACTGACACACTGTAGCTCAAGGGAGGCTGGGGGTAAATTAGTTCTAATTCAGACACTTCATCAGAGAAGGATCCAGACTTTCAGGAAGAAATATACAGAGCTTAGGAAAGGTTTTTTTTGTTTTTTTTTAAGGCAAGCATCAAATCAATAGATGAGGTGTGTTAATTTTAGCTGCAAGAATACAAAGTGAATTACAAAATGAGGAAAGCAGCCAAGGGACACTCAAGCAAGAAATGGTCACTGAGTGCCCAGCACAGGCTCAGGCAAGGGGCGTGGGCTAGCAGGCAAAGCCCAGAGGTCTAGTACCTGCCCAGAGGAGCTCCCTGCAGAGTGGGAGAGGATGGGGGATTAGACATACTTCCATGCCACCACATAAATTCTGTAGCCATCAGCAAGCAAAGTGCTCTGGGGCAGAGCCGACAGGATCTTGACTGAATGACTGATTCCTGGCAACATAAAGCCAGTGCAGGATATTAAGATGGTGCAACAGCAAGAAAAAGAGAGTGCACGCACTCACACTTGAGCCAAAGAAAGGAAAATTTACTGACATGAACTATACTGGAAAGAATATCCAAATAATGACATGGAAGCAACCCAAGTGTCCATCAACAGATGAAGGGATAAGCAAAATGTTGTATGTCCATAAAATGGAATGTTATTCACCCTTAAGAAGTGTGGACAAAAAGGGACTCTATAATAAATCTAACCAAAAGCAGCCTCACAGGGCGATCTGATTACATGTTCTTACCTGGGCAGGTAATGGTGGGAGTCATACCTCAGGTCTTTAACTTCACCAGTAAACATCTTTGCCTTAAGCAAGCCCTGTCCGTTGTTTCTGTGCATCTAGGCTAACACACCTTTGAAATGCCTCTTCTTCAGACCCCTAGGAAGGCGAAGCAGGGCCACCCTCAAGAGAGCACGCAGTCTTGTTACCCAGCCCCGCCTTGCTTTCTCTCACTCCCATGTGATCTTCCTTACCATTCCCATCTGAATTCCAAATACATAAAAGCAGCTGCACAATCATCCTAGGCAGGATTTTTCTCAGTCTGTTGAGATCTTAATTCCAGGTGTGTCCTCTGTTTGGCTCAAATAAACCCTTACATCAAATAAATTCTTAAATCAACAGACAGACATTCTGACACATGATACAATGTGGATGAACCTTGAGGACACTGTACTAAGTGAAATAAGCCAATCGAAAAAACAAAAATATTGTATGATTCTGCTTATATGAGATACTCTGAGTAATCAAAATCATAGAGATAGCCCTCACTGGTATGGCTCAGTGGATTGGTCAACATACTGCGAACCAAAAGGTCACAAGTTCAATGCTTGGTCAGGGTACATGCCTGGGTTGCAGGCCCGGTACCAGTTGGGGGGTATGTGAAACTGATCAATGTTTCTCTCTCACATCAATGTTTCTCTTCCTTTCTCCCTTACTTCCCCTCTCTCTAAAAAAATAAATAAATATATATTTTTTAAAATCAAAGAGAAGTTATAATGGTGACTGAGAGTGGCTTGGGGTGTATTGTTTAATGAGTATAGACTTCAGTTTTATGAAATAAAAAATATTTTTTAACTTCCCAATAATAAATACTTTATAATTATCTAGGATGGAGTTAAACCAAGGTTCTACAGAAATAGTAAAGATTCAGATCTGGATGGCAATTTCAAGGAGGAATAAATAAAATTATACTGCCTAGGTAAGAAAAAAGTCTTAATGCTACCGATTAGAATTAACATATTCAATAGATATGAATGCTCTACATTTGGCACTTGCTACCTAGTATCATAATAATTAGCTAGTTCAAAAACCCAGATTATGTTTTCTACATCTATCTGTCTATCTACTAACACGCACACACACACAATAGAACGGGGCTTTAGGGATATACAGTAAAGGGAACAAACTCTTCAAGACCATCAAGGCCAATGCTGTTCTTGTGAACTCCAGAATTTCTAGAGAAAATAACAAATGACCTGTACAGCTTCAGAGTCGGACTGCAACTGTTTGTAGCCTGGGCCACACTCCTGAACTGGGTGACCTTTCTGTGCCTCAGTTTCCTATAAAGTGGGATTTTTGGAAGACTAAATAAATGTATACAAAGTACCTTAACTACCTTCATGCCACATAGTTATAATTGCTCAAAAAATGTTAGACATTGCTGTTGTAATTTTATTTATATTCTACCCAATAAGCAATTTTAAAAATCTGGAATACAGTAAATTATTAAAAGGATATGTAAAAGCCCTAGCTAGGTAACTCAGTTGGTTAGAGCATTGTCCAGACACACCAAGATTGCAGGCTCGATCCCCAGTCAGGACACATACACGAATTGATATTCGTTCTCTCTTGCTCTCATTCTCCCTCTCTCCTTCTCTCCCTCTCCCTCTCTCCCTCTTTGTACTCCCTCCCCTCCCTTCTTCTGTCCTCTAAATCAATACATAAAAATAAAATAAAATGAAATAAAAAATATGTAATAATAATTATCATTCACTCCAATTTCAATTTGAAAATTAAAATGGGACAAAGAATCAGAGAAAAAAGGTAAAACTTTAACTCTGATTAAAGTGAAAGGTTACCAAAATCCTCGCCAACTGTTACTTGAACGGCGTTAGTATGTTAATGAGCCACTGGGGAAGGAGAGGCACAGGGCAAGAATTACCGATTTCTGATTACTAAGGGCCCACTTCTCATCTTACTCCACATTCACAGCCTCCCTTTCAGATAATAAAATCCCCATTTTACAAATGATTGAACCAAGGTTCAAAGAATTTCAGTTAAGTTTATCAAAAATCACCAGGCTATTGGTAATAGAGTTAGTATTTGATATCTGACTCCAAGGCCCATGCGTTTTTCCACTAAAATCTGTGTTGCCAGGATTAAGAGTAATTTCCACTCCATACCCATGTTGCTTTAGAATAGGAAAGTTGTATATACTTATTTGATGAAAATAAAATGATATATGAATCTAGGTCAACTCTGTTCTTGTGGGCTCCAGAATTTCTACAGGAAATAATAAATGACCAAACCCAAATTTAATGTTAAAATCAAAGAACCATTAATAAGAAGTGCCCTCCCAACACTCTGGTCACTCAATACTGAGGATGTGGGTGATATGCACACTTCAATTCTAGTCCATCTTTCCAGAAAGCCATTTGGCAATATGCAGAAAGTAATTAAAACCAACAGTGCTACAGGCAGTCTGGCTAAGGTGAGAATTAATCAAAGATGTCCACCAATATGTTGTTCAATATCACCCTAGAAATTCCAGGAAGTGCATTATGACAGTGGGAAAAAATTCATATCAAAGGAAAGAGCCAAAAATCATTATATTTATAATATAATTTTCCATCTGGAAAACCCAACAGAATTGAATGAAATTAGTACTATTAAGAGAGTTCAGTAAAATGGGAAAACATAATACACAGAATAAATTCAAGATGATGAATGAATGCTATGTTTCCTACTCTGTCTCCCAAATTCCCATTAAAATGATCAAACAAATATAAAAGTACAAAAAACAATCTGCGGAAAACAAAGACAGGCCCTTGACAGGCCCTTGAGGAAGTTCTGAAAGACACAGAGCAGATGGAGTTAGCTTGACAGAAAAGTACCGAAGAGCCTTAATACATACAGCCAAGCAAAGGCAAGCACACCACCTTCAACTACAGGGCTGCGGGCTACAGCCGTCCACACTGGGCCAGAGAGGAAAACGGGAGTTTGATCTGGTGGGCCCTCTTGTGCACATTCGTGGGCAGCAAAGCAACGTTCCAGTTAATGTGGAACTGCCACAGCGACAAGTTGATTAGCAAGGGAGTGAAATTCCCTAAAGATCTCCAAGACTTACTATCAGATGTCCATGAACTGTACACAAGGCCTAACATACCAGCAGCAAGAACGGAAGAAGGGCAGGACTTCGAAGTGAGGACCCTCTTCTGAAACCCTCTTAGGGCCTTCCCTTCCTTCGGTCTAACAACTGTCTAAAAAGCGTGTGGAGTCTGCCTTTGATTGTTCTGTATGAACCCAGGCCAACTTCTCTTACTACTGAGTTTGCTTAGGTTTTCTGTTTGATGTGTTGCCATGCCAAACTGGCATGTAAGACCTTTGCAGGCAAGAGTCACATCTTTCACGGTAGTTCTGCGTTCATGGACATGCTAATGCTTGATATCAACGAGAAAAGGAACAGAGATAACAATTCTTCCCCAGAATGACCACTAGGTCTCATGAAAATTATAGTTTTGTCATTGTACGTTTCATTCTCAAAGACGTGCATAATCTGTTCATCAGCCCATAGACCCTTCTTGAATATTGTTTTATTTTTAATTTATTTATTCTTAGACAGAAGGGAAGGGACGGAGAAAGAGAGGGAGAGAAACATCAATGTGTTGTTGCCTCTTGCGTGCCCCTAATGGGGACCTGGCTCGCAACCCAGGCATGTGCCCTGACTGGGACTCGAACCAGCGACCCTTTGGTTTGCAGGCCAGCACTCAATCCACTACGCCACATCAGCCAGGGTTTGACTATTGTTTTAAGATCAATTCTTCAACTACTGGAATGTCAATCATTACAGACAGCACACACTATTGCATTATCCTCTCTCACTGAAGCAGCACTCTGCTGAGTGAGGTAAAAATTCTTTACTAAATTAAAGAATTTTGTTTATTTTTAAAAGGTATTTTATTGTACACACCTAAATTTTCTTCATTCAAAAGTTCAACCTAAACTCTAACCCAGTAAATAACCAACAAAACTGAACATTAGTATTTGTATAACCTATTCAAAATAAGGATAAAAAAGTAGGATGGTATCTACTGCATCTTTAATAGCCCAAAATTAGAAGTGACTCAAATACCCAATACTAATCATACACTGACGTAGATTTATCTGCCTGATGGAATATTATACAGTCTTCAAAAAAGTATAATTACCCAAGTGTCCATCAACAGATAAATGGATAAATAAAATGTGGTATATAAAAACAGTGGAATATTAGCCTTAAAAAAGAAAGAAAATTCTGACATATGCTATAACATGTGCTAAACTTGAAGACATCATGCTAAATGAAATAAGTCAAACATGAAAGGGCAAATGCAGTGTGATTTCGCTTATATGAGGTCCCTGGAGTAGTCAAATTCACAGACACAAAGTAGAAGGGTGGTTGCCAGGAGCCACATTTGAGGTGGGGATGGATTGAAATGAGAAATTATTATTTAACAGGTACATATTTCCAAGTTTGGGAAGACAAAGAAAGTTCTGCAGCTGGATGGCAGTGATGTTTGCACAACAATGGGAATGTTCTTAATGACACTTGAACTGTACAATTTAAAATGCTTAAAATCATAAACTTTGTTATACATATTTTATCACAATAAAAAATATAATTATGAAGACCATATAGAAACATAAAAAATGCATATGCTGTTAAATTTAAAAAAGCATACAGAGGTGTTTGTAATCTTGATAACTATGAAAAATGTATATGAGAAAAGAATTCAAAAGAATGTTTTACTTAAGAGTTCTAATAATGGTGGAAACTATAGGTGCATTTCCTCTATTTTACAAATAGACTGTAATATTTTGCTGCTTTTTATGCTTAAATTTATAAGAACATCAAAAACTGACGCACTAAGTATAACACCAAAAGAGCAAAGCTAAAGTAACCCCAAAGCTCCCTTACCTGTTACTCCTTTCCCCACTCACTCACACAATCCTAAATTTGGGGCTCAGCCCTAACCTAAAAACTGGTGGGGAGTTCTGGGTTCCCGGAGGATTTAGCTTTAATCAAATTAACAGTTTTCCTCTTATCTTCATTTTCAAAATTTAAGAAGAAACTCACTTGAGCCAAAATTTTCTATGCACCTAACTTCCTTCTTAGTCATTGGTTTTAAGCTACCTCAACTCTTTTGTGGGAGAGGTTGGGCTCAAAATAAGTAAAGAAATTTATCATCAAATAAAATTTCTTTCAAAAGGATGGGTAGGGAAAATGAAAGGGGAAAAGAATCTGACCAGGATACCGAAGCTGGGCTCTGGTCAGCCCTGCTAGGCAAGGGCGGGGAGACCTCATATTGTGCACAGCTTCGCCCAAACTCAGTTTCCCATCTGTAAATTGATGACTGTTTGCTCCACCCTTTATCACCTTTACCAACAAATAAAGGTCAAAGTAGACATTTATAAAAAGGCTGAAGAATGGAACATGCTTTATAAGCAAGCAAAAAGGTGGTGCCTTGTCAAATTTACAATATTAGATTTTTTCCTGTGTTGTCAAAAGTGACCACATGTAATTGTTTTCTGTTTTTACATTATCACTTCTAATGTCATTTTGAAGGCACTGAGTTTCCCTAGTCCTCAGAGCGCCCTGGCTCTGAATTTTTAATGAGAGAGGTATGGTTCAAGATCGCCTACGTAAGACATGACATTTCCAGTGCACCCCTCATGCTATGTAGAAAGAGGCCCACAGAAGACTAGAGAGGCCACTGCGGGATAAAGGGTTTCCCACAACCTACATGCAGCACTCCCAATTTTCATTCCACAGCAGGGCTCTTTCTGCGCTATTTTAGAATACCACTTCGCTTTTATATCTTTTAAAGCAATAATAAACATTTCCTACCCTTTTGAAGGTAGGAAATTTAGTAGAGTGAGTGGCATGTGAGAGAGTCTTCCAGAGGTGTCTTCCATTGTAGCGATGTTTATTCAGGTGCTAATTTGAATCCCCCTCAGCTCCAGTAATAAGTAATCCTTCCACTTAATCCATAAATTCTGAGGAGGAAAAACTATGAGCTTTAATTTTAAACACATTAATAAACTGAATGGGTACTAAACCACCTTTATGGTATGTGCAAATAAAGTAGATACTGCACATTTGAAAAGACGCCAAACCAGCACATTTGTAAATTCCCAAATGGCACTGATACCTACAGTTATCAGACCACTATTTCTTCACCATGCAATCACTAAGTGATACTTTCATCTCTCCTTGGATTGCTGCATACAGGTCCGCAATTCACACAGGGTTTTCCACCCTCATTTAATTTCAATTCACAGAGGGTTCTCAAATTCATACGGGGGGATCTAGGTGTGTGACCATTAAAAGAGGAGCAGCTACTTTTTATTTCCCCAGAAATCAGTGTAGTGTGTGATCTGCAGATGAACTGGTCACCCTGACAAGGTAATGACAGCCAAGAAGAACAATCCACTGGTACCTTTTGATTTAAGTGAATGGGATGCAGGACAATTCAAATTTACAAAGTTCAATTCATGGATTTTAGAGAAACACTTATAAAAGGATTCCTTCTAATAACAGGAATCCCATGCATTTAAAATATAATTTAATTAAAAATACTTTTATTATACTTGAATTTTTAGGAATGTATCTCCCACATCAAGTTACTATTCTCAATAAAACTTTGGTGACAATTTCTCTGAGTTCAAACAATGACGGTATGAAAATAGGATACCATTTATTTCACAAAAAAAGATTTTTTAAAAATTTTTATTTATTAATGTATTTTTACAGAGAGGGGACAGGAGGGAGAAAGAGAGGGAGAGAAGCATCAATGCATGGTTGCCTACCCTACACATCGCCCACTGGGGACCCGGCCCACAACCCAGGTATGTGCACTGACTGGGAATTGAACCGGTGACCCCTTGCTTCCAGTCTGGCACTCAATCCACTCAGCCACAGCAGCCAGGGCAAAAAATTTTTAAAGTAATTCCATAATTTGTTTAGCAGGTTCATCTCTTCAACCTACTTGGTGGTGGTGGTGGTAGTGGTGTGTTCTGGTTTAGTTTTTGGCTTTACTGTTTGGCTTTGGTCTCATTTCTAATGCAAAGCTTAGTTGCTTTCACAGCCTGGTCCTTTTGTGATTGTTAACCTAGCACTTTTGTAAACTTGTAGCGCAGATGTCCTACCTGCTCCTAGCCTCCCCACACTTGCCATGGGAGTCATCATTTTCTAAGACCACTCATCAGTTCTTCCCAGAATTCCAGAATTTTCTGGAACACAGTAAAAACAGTGTCTCTCAAGACACTTGGGTTGTAATATTAAGAAAAGGGGGCAGGGCACTGGCAACCACGTCTGCTTCATGGATCAAGGAGCTGAGGATGCTGGTCTGTGCAGAGGGAAGCTGAGTTGGGGAGAGAGAAAGGAAAGAGCTCTCCAGGCCCGTCTGTACAGCGTTCCAGTGTCTAATAGTGGGCTTTACAGTCTTTTCTGTTGACTTTTTTAAAAGAGGCAAGATAGAAACCTACAGGTAGACTGAACACAGCAGGGGCCGCAAGCCAAAAGGAGGCAAGCAATACCTCAGAACCTACTTCTGTGGCCAAGGCTGAACAGTGTAACCCCAAACCCACGAATCCTCACCAGGCCACCGCAGGTCAACTCTTCTAGTTAACCTACATAATAAAGCTAGGTTAAAGGGGAAGTAAGGTATCCTCTGTTCCACTCCCTGACTTTTAAAGTATAATTCAGAAGAGACAAAGTTTTCAGATGCCATCGAAACCCTCTGTGCTTGGAGAGCAGAGCTTCCCAGGTCCAAATGCAGCAAACCAAACCCAGAGAAATGGGGGCACAGCACCTTCACTTCACCTAGTCAACTCCAACATGGAAAGAAAGTGAACCTCAGCTTAAAGTCCAAAAGGACATCACATTAGACAGAGCATGCTGATGGTATTTTTATATATTTTAATACACAGAAGGCGGCATTCACTGTTTTTTAAGCCCATACCAACTATAGAGAAAATTGGTAGATCATATTGGAGAGCCTCCAACCAAGTCACAAGTAAGTCAGTAGAAACAGAATTTTTATAGTAGATTTCCTAGAAGTAAGAGTCAGTCTTTTTCCCCGCAGAGTCAGCCCTCCACATCCACAGGTTAAGCATCCATGAATTCAACCAATCGCAGATTGAAAATATTAAAAAAAAAAAAAAAAAAAAAGAGTTCCAAAAAGCAAAACTTGCCCTGGCCAATGGGGCTCAGTTCGTTGGAGTGTCATCCTGTATACTGAAAGGTTTCAGGTTCAATTCCCAGTCAGGGCACATGCATGCCTAGGTTGTGGGTTCAGTCCCTGTTCAGGGCATGCACGAAAGGCAACCAATTGATGTTTCTCTCTCACACCAATTTTTTTTTCTCTCTCTCCCCCTCCTACCCTCGCTCCCTAAAAACAATGAAAAAAAAAAGCCCTCCAGTGAAGATTAAAAAAAATAAAAAAACAAAAAGCAAAACGAATTTGCATACAAGAAGCACTACACTCAATCCACTTGAATGAAGTGATACGTACGCAAACCCTACTGTAGCCTATATACAAACATAAGTTATATGCAAATACCGCACCATTTTATATAAAGAACTTGAGCATCTGTGGATTTTAGTATCTATGGGGTTCCTGATGCCAGTCCCCCGAGGGATACCAAGGGACAACTGTATGTAAAAGTAATTAGCTGAAACACCACCATGATGGTTGCACAACAATATAAATGTACTTAATGCCACTGAACTTTACACTTTATGAATGATTAAAATGGTAAATTTTTTGTGTATTTTACAACTTTAAAAAGCAACAAAAAAAATGACACATTAAAAGAGTTAGAGACAGGCTGAATCTCCTCAGTAGCAAGCACTGTGCATGATGTTACATGTGACAGTCATAAACAAGGTGTTCCCTTGCCACGGGCAACTTAGTAGAGAACTGGGACTGATTTGGGTGGGCAGAAAAGAGCTGTGGTTTTGGGGGGTGGGGGTGAGGACTGCTGACCCCAAACAGCTGTCTCCTGAAATTAATAATAATGAAAACATTCCACATAGTCTATTTCCCCCCACCTCCCAGTACCTGATCAGCATAGCCTTAACATTACTAATTCCTAAGTATTTCAACATAAACTCCTCCAAAGTCACTGCTGGTTTCCTATCAGCCACAAGCAGATGGCAACCCAGAAGAGTCCTGTTCCCATCATGCTAACTTGGCGGGAGGCTCACCTGCCACCACCTGAAACACAGATCCCTCCCACCCGTACACAGAAGGCTCCCAAACACAACTAAAATCCTGCCCAGATGCCCACTGATCAGCATCCTTGAAAGCATGGGGGGAAAGTCTCATTACAACTCCACTAATTAATAAACATAGAGAGGGACTACATCACATCCTGATATAATTACAGGAGCACTGCGCTTCCACTGCAGTTCCACTCCATGGTTCAAGCAGGTTCCCCGCCGGACGACACTGGGATGTAATCCAGTTTTCTAATATATCCATATGTACGAGAATCAGAGCACATCTTACTATATCAAACCTGGAAAAAAACCTTTGGAGATGCTAAAAGTTCAATTTTAGACACATTACTACATCCTTAAATTTTTATTTACAATGAAACTATCTATCCTGTTTTTATAAGCCCAATATAGATTTCTTGCTGCAATTTTTTAACCTAAATGATCAAACATTAAGAGAATGACTCTTCACAAATTCATCAAAGTTAGAAAACATTAAAGGTGTGTGTATACCCACACACTGGCAAGAAGAATCGAATCTATATTGTGGACTTCACCAGATGCCAAGCAGGGCTGCTCCTCTGCGCTTTCTGGATGCACCTGCTAATCACCAGGGCCTTAATCACTGACTGCTCCTTGCCTGCTCAACAAATTAAACTTGACTCTGGAATGCTACGCCAAGGTTTTCTTTTTGGAGGGGCAGCTTAACCACAGCTCACTGTCCTCTTGCCATACCCCAGTACTGAAATGGCTCTACTCTTGCAATAAAGAACAAAATCCTTAAACATGGGATATGAGGCCCAGCATGAAAAGAGATCTCCCTCACTAAGCCTCCACATCTTCTCAGGAAAGCCATCTCTGACCATCTGACTAGATCAAATTCTACCTTTATACCCAGTACTACTTCATGGCAAACGCCTTGGTCTTGGTTTCTTCATAAAATAAGAAAATGCGCGCTTGACATAAATAGCATGTGGAAAAAGGCTTGGTAATCTAAGTGTTCTACATTTGAAAGGAATATTACTTGCAATGAAAAAAGTTACAAGCCACTGAGAAAAACTCTGGGGAAAAAAAGATTGACTCCTACTTGTAGGTACATCTACTGTAAAAATTCTATTTCTGACTTGCTTGTGACTTGGTTGGAGGCTTTCCAACATGCTCTACCGATTCTCTCCAATAGCTGGTATGGACTATAACAAATCTACAGAAATTGCCTTATAGGTCTATAGAAAACCAGAGCCAGTGTCCTCTTCTCTGCTCCTTCACTGATTGGTCTCTCCTCCTCAGGCACGCACAGCAATCATGCTCTCACTGCTTTCTACTTGGGGGGTGGGGGTGGGGTGGACCCAAGGCAAAAAAGGTTAAAGAAGTTTGAGTGTTTTCAGTGAGGAGAGGGAGACAGATTTGAACACACAAGCAGAAGTTACCAATTACCCAGGAGAAAGCCCAGCCCAACTTACATGGATGAGTGTGAGTTGTGAAGCCTGTAGATAGTAAGTACAGAGGCATCTAAGTCCTCCCTGCTGACGCCATTTTTTATCAGGCAGTGTAAGCATGAAGCCACCAACATGGCTTTCATTCTACCTAACTTCCTGCCTGGCCTCCCGACCTCTTAATTCTGTTGATCTGTCTCCACTTAATGCAAGGATAGAGACAGGTAAACAAGCCACAGAGTTTCAAACCTATCTAGAGAATACGACATGCACTTATACATGCCAACCACATTTTTTTCTCATTAGATACAACACGATTCATCTAGGCAATAAAGTTAGAAGACTGGTTCTGGAGGGTGAAAGTAGTGATATTCTGGGGTTTACTCTGATGTGAGCTTCCTCACAGTGAGGAAGCCCTTCTCTTCAAGACTTAAAAATCAGCAACATATCCTGATGTCGCACACTAGTCCAAGCAAAAGAAGAACGTGGTAACAGTGTGAGGGCAAAGACAGCTCAGGGAATCACAATGAATGGAAGTAGCAACTGGCAGTTTGGACAAGTTCCGTCTGGTCCCACATATGTAGAGCCATGCCACCACCAAGAAGGACAGATCCTAGGGGCAGATGTGTCTCATAAGACCAATGATCAAGAGTATTTTCCATATCAGTTACATACTATAAACTGTGGCGTCCTACACAAATGCAGTGTTTTAAGCACTGCTACTCTACAGACCATGTTGCTATTAGCGGTCCTGCCTCTTTAAATCCACCCCATTTAATGCACTTTGGTACCCTGGAAAAAGGAGATCAGTGGAAAAACTGGTGAAATCTTAATGAAGTTTAAAGTTTAGTTAAGAACAATGCACCAATGTTAATTTCTTTTTAAAGATTTTACTTATTTATTTTTATAGAGAGGGAAAGGGAAGGGGACAAGGAGGGAAACACTGATATGAGAGAGAAGCATCAATCCGTTGCCTCTCTCACGCACCCCAACTAGGGACCAGGCCACAACCCAGGTATGTACCCTGACTGGGAACCAAATCCGTGACCTTTCGATTTGCAGGACAATGTCCAACCAACTAAGCCACACCTGCCCGGGCGCCAATGTTAATTTCTTAGTTTTGACTAATGTTCTACAGTTATGTAGGATGTTAATTTTAGAGGAAATTGGATGAAGGGTATATGGGAACTCACTGTACTATCTTTGCACTTTTTCTATAAATCCAAAATTATCCCAAAATAAAAAGCTCATTTTAAGAAGTTTAAAACACCTATCGCTTGAAAGAGGGAAGGAGTAGTGGAGGAGGGTGGGGAGAAGTGGGGATGGCAGGAAAGGGCAGGGGGTGGGGGAGGAGAAGGGTAGGGAAGAAAGGGAATAAAAGGGAAAAAATAAAAATATCCCCGGTAAGACTTTCTAAGCAAACCATCGAAGTAGAAGCTCTGAAAAAAGAAAAGATTGATAGGCTTGACTATGTAGAAAATTTTAACTTTTATACACCAATATATGTCATGAGCAGAGTTAAGAGTTGAAAGGCTTTGAAGAAACTGAGAAAATATTTGTGACATACGCACAAGAAAAGGGGCTAATATCCATAACATAGTAAACTGTTGATTAAGCAGGGAGGGCGGCACTGCATGCCTGGGTGCTGCATCTGCAACAGCCGCTTTCACACGTTTCAGACCTATGACAGGCCCCACTCGAATTCAGAGTCTCCTTGAACAACGCGTTCTCCCCTTCTCACTGCTGCCCCCTGGCCTGGCAGCTCCGCTAGAGACAGCAGAGTTTCAATGACACTTTCCCCACAGGCAGCTAGCCTCTGTTTGACCACTCCTAACCAATGTATCCTTCCTTTCTAGAATCCAAATTCTCCTCTTTATGAGTCTAGTATGTCAAGCTTACCTACTTGGTGCCCACAATAGTGAAAATAAGTCAAACCACAACCACAAGTGGGAATACTGAGAAAAGACTAACATGTGCAAGGACCTTGCATGTCAAACTAGACTCAAATTTCTGCACCAGCCAATTGGGTGAACAGAAAAAGGAAGCAGAAAAGCATTCACCACAGGTGGGGAGTCACCTCCCACCTGAAGGCTCATTTACCTGGATTTCTAAAAACTCACCTATTCGAAGAAAAAGCATGTTTTAAATAAAATACGGTTACATCTAACTCAGTTAGTAGTTTATATTAGAACCAACCTACCTTAGTAATGTTTTGATTTTTGTTATCTTTGTGTTTTTAAATTTAGAAGGGGACCAGAGAATTTTAAGAGAGAATATACTTCATTCAAGATGTCACCATATACTGAGAGTTTATATGAAGACAGAGTCAGAATCATATTAAGAATGACTATTAGGCCCTGGCAGGTGTGGCTCACTTGGTTGGAGCATCATACCACAAACCAAAAGGTCGCAGGTTTGATTCCTGGTCAGGGCACATGTCTATGCAGGTCCAGGCCCCACTGCAACACATGCAAAAGGCAAACAATCAATGTTTCTCTTTTGCATCCATGTTTCTCACCCCGCTCCGCTCCCTGACTTTCCCCTCTTTCTAAAATCAATAAGCATGTCCTTGGGTGAGGATTTTAAAAAAAAAAAAAGTGAAAGTTAGTATTAGTCATATTATTGTATTAAAAATTAAGCAGAAAGTTGTAAATCTCATGGGAAACTGAAAAGCCACCCATAAAACGATATAGAGGCCAAGAAACAAATATTTTTCACACAGAATAGTGTGACCCTGATTAAAACCATGAGACTAAAAATTCAGTAGTTGAGAGTTTGCATCCCAGTGGATGCAATATCTTCTTCCAGAAAATTAAGCAGATTTCTATTGTCTTACTTACCTGGAGTTTCCTATGCTACAATATAGTTCACTTTTCAAAATAACATTACATGGTAACAGACAGTACTTAAGACCAGTTAAACAAGATGAAGAGAAAGGAATTAAACCAAATCTTAACTTCTAGAAGCTCACGATTTAATTTGTGAATGAGTCCAGACTCCCCAGTACGCCTCCTTCTTCAGACAACTTGGGTCCCCTTTACACCCCTCAGCAGAACCAAAAGAGGATCAACTCAAACCAATTTTGCTAGTCATTAACAATCTAGTAAAAGGTTTGGTAACAACTGACTGAAATTAAAAGGTTAAAGTAACTGGCTTAAGTTGACCTCCAGAGATTACTGGAACTTTTCATGTGACAGTACTTACCGTATTTCCCACAAAAAATTATGGCTGTCTTGCATACATTAGAGAAACAGATCAATTCCCCAAAGTAAAGCACATGCACATCTTTCTGTGTCATGTGAAAGAGAAAGAACTTCATCATCTGAACATAGGTAAAGGACAAAGAGATTCCATGTCTACAATCATTAGTCACCAAGGAGACCACGGTTATTTGCAAAACATAGAAAGCTAAGAAAGGGACACACTGATACCCCATGGCTCTCCAAATTAAACATAATACATCATTTCTGAACCATCAGTCAATCTTGAGTCTTCTCTACTGATTTACAATTTACAATAAATTCACAGAAGGCTGATTTCAAAAC
Organism: Mormoops blainvillei; assembly: GCA_004026545.1. Classification (NCBI taxonomy): domain Eukaryota; kingdom Metazoa; phylum Chordata; class Mammalia; order Chiroptera; family Mormoopidae; genus Mormoops; species Mormoops blainvillei. The sequence goes on along the minus strand of PVJD01001265.1, from coordinate 35,819 downwards.
ACCTTATAAACGGTTTCTTCTATTACCTACCTCTGTAAAAAGAGGCATTTTTAGCCTAGGAGAGACTTAAAACGGTACTTAATGTTTCTCTATCACATGTCTTACACATAAATACAGGTGAGATACAAATACGATTCACTATACTGCACCACAAATTTTGTCAAAACAACATGAAGTTTAACTGATCAAAAATGTAAATAAATCTATGCTATATAGTAATGTAATCGAGCTGCTTGTCAGTGGTCCAAAAAAGGTTTGGTAGTGATTAGTTAAAATTAAAGGTTGACATGATTATATAAAATTGAATTATGGCAATTATTTGTGGACTTCATACATCGGCACTTTGCTCTCCACTGATAACAGAGTCCTGGCTGCCGAATGGTGAGGAGGAGGTAGATAGAAAATCAAACACGAATAGGATGCCATAAATCCAAAAAGGTTGGGAATGATGCTCTAGTAAGCTTTAATGGATAGATTCTGGGCAGCACCCCAATCCCATTCTACCTAATTTATTCCCAAGTCCCTCGGAATCAAAGCTGGGTAAGGAGACAGCAGTATGTGTGCCACTTGCATTCTCACTTCTGTTACAGTATTAAAAATTACTATTGAAGTAATGAGAAAACTCTGAGCTTTCTATCTTTTGCTAAGAGGTGTTGTGTTTTAGTCCAAGCATTTTAAATATTACAGAATTTATTTCATTTTTCAGATATCAAAATTAATTCAGAAAAGTTAACTTTTTACATAGGAAATGCAAAACTGAGTTTCTGATTTCATGAGAAAAGATGACAAGAACAAAAATGCAGAAGGTTTAAACTACTGGTAAGCACTGGAAAACATGACCTGAGTTTTAACCATTCATCCACTTGCTGTCCCCATGACCCATCCTACTTAAACTCCTTTTGCTCAGATAATTTAAATCCAAGTATAACTTTTTGAAGGTATTCTTCTCTAATCTGACAAATGTTAACACATGGTTAAACTTTCTGATTACTTAACAATTTTAAACACAACTCTGCCCATCTAAAATGTCCGCTTTGGCTGACCAGAGTTTTCGTACACAGTATAAGCTAACTTCTTATGATGAATATTTTGATATTGTAACCATTGGAGTTGAATTTGTTCATCACGTTTTGTGGTTAAGAGGGCTGTCTGAAGCTTAAGAAACTGATCATGTTTGAAGACGATCTTGTATAGTCTCAGCATATGGTCACATCACTACTAATCAACTTTTCACTAATATTAAAATTGTCCCCATACTAACAGTTCAGCCTACAGCTCATCAAGGACCTCTGAAACTACTATTTATCACAGGGATCAATTAACAATGCCATCTGTTTCCCTAGGGCCATAACATATACTCTTAATAGCCAAAGATGAAGGACGTGTGTGTAGGGGGACAGTAACATGGAACTGAAAAGGTTTTCTACACACGACTCTTGATTCTCCTTGCCAGAGACTGCAAATTATACACACACAAATCAGAAGTCACTGCCTCACCGTTAAACGAATCTTCCTTTTGTCTTTCACAAGAAACAATCAATAGGATGAAAAATTATGAACCTAGTAAAGTCTGTCTATAACATTTAAGTGTAACTTGAAAACAGTGAGCAACAGTTTCTGAAAGCAGACATAAAAGTTCCAACCAACAACTAGTTGGATCAATAACTGAGACTTTAAAAGTAAAGGCAGAAATTTCTATCATAAAAATTATTTACTAATAAAAAGCCCAAATTTTTAACCTTAACCAGACATGAATAGCACTGATATAACAAACTTTTACTGAGAGAAACTGTCCATGTATTAAGGCTACCAAAAGACGGACTAGCAGAAATAACAGTAATAACACAGTACCTTATCCTACACATTTCTAAATTCTTTCGCATCCATCGAGGTCTAAATTGAGTCTTTAGATTTAAAAAAATGAGAAATTAGCATCTTAAATTATAGTGTGTGTTATCTTTCTCAAAGCTCTTTCACATCCATTTGACTCAATTGTGCTTTTGATTAAAATAACAACAGGAGAAAGAAGTTCCAATAAGTCTATATTATCTGCACGACACCTCTGCACACCTACAGGATAATTTTCCGCACTCTACAACCTACTACACCACTACTAGTGGAGGCTTTCCATAAACACTACTTTGCAATTCTATTCTTAAAATGCTCTTTCTCTCAAGGATGGGTATCCTTGACACCACAGAAGTACAAAGACTTCTACTGCTATTTACTGACATCTTAGAAATATATTTGATTTTGAATTAACCATATTTAAAAGGAAAAATATAATAAATTATTGAAAAATCAATAATTTAAATTGAAAAATATCAATTCATGGATTTTAAAAATCTATGAAAAATCCATGAATACTACAAAATTTTAATTTTGACCCATTATTTTCTAAGAAAGCAAGAAACCGAGTAATGGACCCATTGGTTTAAGTCTTAACATGCTAAAAAGGTATGTTAAAAGGAAAAGAATGCACAAAATTTATCAGAGTTTACAGTAATTTATGTAATTAATTAAACATTTCTTAGCAAAGAATTTAATTTTAACTGAACATGTAGTGGGTATCTATCTCCTTGGACAGGACACAGTCAGCCCCCTTTGCCATTATGGCGCCATTTGCCGAGCAGGCCTAATGACCTTGTTAAACATGACTGCCATTTTACTCTTCTGAGCTTGTCCCCAGGACTGGAAATTACTGGAAGCAAGAACAGAACTAACCACCCCCTACAGCCACAGGCAGAAGATAACATCGGAACAAACTGCAGCCTCCTGTTACAACACTCCAATAGCCCAGGGGCCACACAGCAGCACCCCGCCCCCTCGTTTTTAATCCAATTATAATCCAATGAAAGCTCAAAGCCCCTACCCCTCAAGGCTGGTATATCCATACCATTCCCCTCTCCTTTCTTGGGGAGTGAATAACTTCATTCTCTACACCTTCTTCTCTTTGTGAATTCTTTCACACCCTGTGTCACCAACCACCTTAACATTTTGGTGGTCCTTACAGGGACATTCTCTATTTCTCCCGCTCCTCCAACCTCCTGAGACTTGTGACTAGGGGAGCAGTGGGCAGCGGAAGCTCGACCCAGACTAACCCCCAACTCTGTCTCTGGGAGGCTTGGAAGAAAGGGTTCTAAACCTTCTCTGTCTCTCCAGACTCTGCGGACAGTCTCCTCCTCTCCCATCCTCACAGCCAGCAATCTGGTAAGTCTCTCTGAATCTCCAGGCGAAACACCCTATGAAGGTGATAGCTTATCCCCTTGCCTCGTGGTAAGAAATCCCAGTACTGGATCTATCACTCTTGCAAGTTTTCAGCTGGGAGGGATTCCTCCAGCCATCCCCCCCGCTGGTATGGTCTGCCCTCTGGCCCCAGGGACACCTGACTCTGAGGCAGAACCTCGTGTTCCATCTGCCCTCGGGGCCCTCGGGGCCCTCGGGCACCAAGCTCTGACACAGAACCTTGTGTTCCACCTGCCCTCAGCCTCAAGGATGTTCACTTCTAGCCACAGACCTCTAGGTCATTTGAGTTGGGGATGCCCTTCTCAAACCTTCCCCACCTTGTTTGTTCTCATCCCAGAGATACCCATCCCTTTTCTTTTTCTCAGTTCTCACCAAGGGCAATACTCAACTGACCCCACCCAAGGACTCCACAATTGGGATTTCTACATAAGAATTTAAAGGCTCTGGGACTTACCAATCTCAAGCCCAAGCCCTGGATTTTCTATTGCAACACAGCCTGGCCTCAATACAAACTGGGTGACAAGGAAGTCTGGCCCATGAACAGATCTCTTAACTGTAATACTATCCTCCATTTTGACCTGTACTGTCGTCTCTCGGAGAAATGGTCTGAGGCTCCTTATGTTCAGGCCTTTTTCAAACTCTCTTGCCATCCTGATCTCCGCACTTCCTGTCGCATGTTCTTACTTATACTTACTTCCCTTCCTTCTCCATCTTCCCAAGATTCGGACAATCTCCCCGTCTCTGACCTTCTCCTCCATATCCCCCATCATAGGACTCTTCAGCATCCCTTCCATCTCCTCTCCCTACTCCTCTGACCTCTCTCCCTGTCCCCCCTTCAGGTTGTCTCTTTCAGGAACCTGCTAAGCCTGAGATCCATTTCCCTCTCCGTGAGGCTGCTGGATCAGAGAGCATAATTTGGGTCCAGGCTCCCTTTTCAATGTCAGACCTCTCCCAAATTGAGGTCAGACTTGGCAGCTTTCCAGCAAACTCAGCTAAGTTTACAAAGAAGTTTGAATATCTCACTCTCTCCTATGACTTTTCCTAGAGAGATATTCATATTATCTTTTATACATGTACCAATTTGGGAGGGAGAGGCCGTATTTGGACCAAGGCACGGGAGTATGGGAACTACCTAAATCAGACACACCTCTGGTGCCACAGCTGTCCCTGACCAGGACCCAATTAGATTACCAAACTAATTCCCGTGATCGCAGTAAACAGGATCACATACTCTCCTGCCTCATAGAGGGAATGAAGCGGCCACTGCTAAGCCTGTTAACTATGACAAGGTTAAGGAAGTCACTCAAGCACCAAAGGAGAACCCTGCTCTTTTCCTCTCTGGGCTCTCGAAGGCTTTTTGCCTCTACATTAACCTAGACCCCTAGTCTACGGAGGGCCAGTCTATCCTGGCAATGCACTTCATCCCCCAGTCAGCCCCGGACATTCGGTGCCAACTCCAAAAGCTAGAAAAGGGCCCTCTGACCCCATAATCAGAGCTAGTTGATCTGGCCTTCAAAGTCTTTAACAATCATGATGAGGACAGAGAAGAAAAGGGAGTGGGATCGACAACGATCCCAGAAGCAAATGAGGTTTTTCCAAATGGTAGCTTCAGCAATTGAGGGGGCTCTACAGGGAGTGACCTACCGGAGGCCCCTGATGCAGCAGCAAAGACAGACATCAGTGACACCGGGGTCACGAACCTGCTTCAACTATGAACAAAAGGGTCATTGGAGCAAAGAGTGCCCTAAGAAAAAGCAGCAGCTGTGGGGACATGCTCATGTTGCAAAAAGTCAGGGCACTGGAACAAGGACCGCCCTCTCCTCAAGGGAGGAGATGGAACTCTCCTTCCAGAAACTGCACGCACTGCTAGAGGGGCTCCCCTCATACCCACAGAACTTCTTGTCCTCCTCCAGACATCAGATTGACAGGTCCAGCATCAGACTAGTCTCCACTTCGTACCATTGAATTGGCCGAGCCTTGGGTAACTCTCTCCATTGCAAGTAAGCCCATTGATTTCTTAATCCATACCAGAGCCATTTACTCTGCTCTTCCCGAGTTTTTGGCCCCTTTGTCTCCCCCTCCTATCTCCATCACAGGGGTCAAGGGAAGGTCTCAGGCCACCCTACAAACCCCCTGTCTCCTCTGCACTCTGGGAGATCAGGTCTTCTCTCACTCTTTCTTAACAATTCCTAACTGTCCTCGGAAGAGATTTAATGACTCAGCTAGGTGCTCAGGTCCTTATACACCCTTAGGCTTCTTTCCTAGGACTACTGGGGACTTCCTCAACCCTAGCCTCCATGTTGAACTCCATTCCCTCTGAGTTTGTAAGTAGGGCCCCACCTAAGGTCTGGAACACCGACACTCCTGGGAGGGTCCATCACATACAGCCCATTACTATCTGCATGAAAGATCCCACACATTTTCCTTGCCACTCACAATACCCAATTAAGCTAGAGGCCCTCAAAGGATGCAAACCCCTCATTACCAAGTTTCTCAAATCAGGCTTACTGAGACCCACGAACTCTCCATACAACACTCCTATTCTCCCCATCAGGAAACCAGATGGCTCCCAGCGTAGTAAAGGATCTCCGAATCCACTCACAAAATTATGATATTGGATGGGACTCCACTATTCCTTCCTTCAGCTGGGCCTTCAGTTCCGCTTCTGTCCCGGCTTACATGGCATGCCTACCCCACTGGCGGGAATGGTTCTAGCTGCCGCCTATTAGGCGAGAGGGCAATGAGGCATCCAGTAAAAAGTTATTCAAGTCCTACTTCAATATCACAATTGATATTTGCCTAAACTCAAAAAAATCACACCTACTTCTTCTGTGGGAATAAGGCCTATCCCTGTTTACCTGCTAACTGGATGGGCATTGGTACTCTCGCTTATATCATTCCCAAACTCACCCGTGTCAACAACAGCATACCTCTTCCCTTATACTCCCAACCCACAAGAGTCAAAAGGGGGGGTCTTAGCTATAATCATCATAATTGGAATTCTAGCCGGAGCAGGAACTGGCATCCGAGGCCTTTTAAACTTCATTTTTATAGCCCAGTAACTATCTTTAGAAGCAACTCAACAGGTAATTGACACAGCCAACTGAATTAATACCCTACAAGAACAAATCACTTCCCTAGCCGGAGCAGTCCTACAGAATAGGTGAGCCCTAGACTTACTAACGCCTAACCAGGGAAGGACCTGCGCTATGTTTAATGAGGATTGTTTTATCGTTAACCAATCTGGAAAAATACAAAATAATCTAAGAAATATCACTGACAAAGCCAACAATTTCTATAAAGAAAAGGCCCCGGGGGATTGAACTGGTGGGATTTTAAAACCAACATCTGGCCCTGGTTTTCTTGGCTGACTCCTTTCCTAGGTCCTACTGCAGCTCCTCTCTTTATTGTCGCTAATCGGGCCATGTCTCCTAAGATATCTTATGTCTTTCATCTAACAAAAAGTCCAAGGAGACTCCTTTTGCAAATGACCCCCGGCTACAGCTCTCGCCTTTCAGGCCGTCCAGTGTCACCCTCTCCCTCTTAATGATCCATACCTGGATCCACAAGCAGGGACAACTCTATGTCCATAATACACAGGAGGTAGTTACAGAAAAAGAAAACTTTGTCCCTATTTGCCAGAACCAGAACTGGACCAGATCATTTAGAATAAATTCATTTTAAAACCAAAGCGAGGGAATGAAAGGACACAGCCAGCCCCATTTACAGCTGTGGCGCCATTTGCCGATCAGGCCTATGACCTTGTTAAACATGACTGCCACTTTACTCTTCTGAGCTTGTCCCCAGGACTGGAAATTACTGGAAGCAAGAACAGAACTAACCACTCCCTACAGCCACAGGCAGAAGATAACATCGGAACAAACTGCAGCCTCACAAAACACTCCAACAGCCCAGGGGCCATACAACGGCAACCCCCTACCCTTTTTTAATCCAATTATAATCCAATGAAAGCTCAAAGCCCCCACCCCTCAAGGCTGGTGTATCTCCCCACACCATGGCCCTCTCCTTTCTTAGAGAGTGAAGAAAAACTTTATTCTCTACACTTTCTTCTCTTTGTGAATTCTTTCACAGTCAACATCACCAACCACCTTAACATCCTTGTCTACCTTTTCTTTAGTTAAAAGCACCTCCAACTCTTTGTGACTCCTCCTCTAGTCCACATGGTCTTTGTGAGACTGTCAATTGAGAGCAATTACACACACACACACACACACACACACACACACACACACACACGACAAAAGGGTGGGCAAATTACCCAAAGTAGGCCAATCATACTCTTTCTCCAGGAAAACTGCATTTTATGACACAAGAATGAGACCATGACAACTGAAAAAAGACTTTCCACTGGATAATTCCTGAAGCCTAGATCCTTGCAGCCCACCAAGGCCTAGCTGTTCAGCACTTGCTATGTCTACATTATGTGTAAGTGTTGTGCCCTATGCCTGCAGCTCTGTAATCTCCCTTTCTCATTCAATAATATGTCATGGGGATCCTTCCAGACTGCTTAATATAGATCCATACCATTATTTTCAATGGCTGCATGCAATGAAAGTACCATAATCTATTCACTCAGTTCCTTACTGAAGGTTATTTACTATATAACTGTATATACTATTGTAAATAGTTCTTTACTATATACATATCTCTTTGCTAACTTTTCCTATTATTTTTTTAAGATAAGCTCCTAAATGAGGACTTGCTGAGTTAAAAGGCTATGCAAATTTTACATTCTGATACATAATAGCAGTATTTAAAATGATGCATTAATTTATACCTCTACTGAGACTGAGAGTACACATTTCCCTCCATCTTCACCAGCCCTAGGAATTGCCATCATACTTATTCACACTGCAAACTGAGAATTGCCCAAATATTAAGGTTACTGAGAAGGATCAGCAGAATCACAAAAATATAATACTTTATATTAAGCTTTATTAAATTGTTTCACAACTAGTAAGGTCTAAATAGAGTCAATTATATTACCAATATAATATTTGAAAAATACTATATTTGAAAAATATTTGAAAATATTTTATCTTCTTTGGCTTGGGCTGCCATAACAAGTATCATAGACTGGAGTGGCTTCAACAGAAATTTGTTTCTCACAATTCTGGAGGCTGAGAAGTTCAAGATTAAGATGCCAACATGTAGGTTATATTCTGAGGCCTCTCCGCTTAGCTTGAAGGCAACCGCCATATGGCTATGTGTTCCTACAACCTCTTCTTTGTACATGACCTGGTGGGAGGGAAGACAGCGGGTAGGGTGCAAAAGCTCTCTAGTGTGCCTTTTCTAATAAGGCCACTAATCCCATCATGAGGTTTCCACCCTAGTGATCTTACCTAACCCTAATTACCACCTAAAGGGATAAAGCTTCGATATGTGAACTTGGGGAAGACACATTCAATCTATAACAAATGGTACCTTATTTTTGCGTTTAATTTCATTTCTTTAATTACTAGTGAAATTGACCATTTTAATATGTTTACTGGTCGCTTATTTTTCCTTTTTCCCCCCTCTTATAAATTGGTCTGTTCTGACTCTAATCTGGAACAAGAAGGGCACGAGATGTCTGAAACGTCTCATCATACCAGATAGAAAGCAAGGAAGCTACCACACGTTACTAGAGGCATGCCGTAAGGACTTGAAGCCAAACTGAATAAGCCTACCTGCCCAAAACAGGGCAATTTGAGCATCAAAAGGACAATAACTGAAAGGACTGAAACATCACATATGCTAATAGAGGAGTTCACAAAAATACATACACACAAAAAGAAAAAACCCTCAGCTTTCACCATAGGAGGATGCTAGGGAACTAACTTAAGATTTGGGGAAGTAGTAAATACAAGGAAATAATCAGACATTATTCCCCCTCTTCTATAGAGTCTATATTATCAAGGGGTAAGTCCCACATATTCTTCCACAGAGCAAACATACCACCATTATAACATCAGCTGGGAAACAAAAGTCATCTGCATGAGCCACAAATTTCAGAAAGATGTACCACCATAATGTCACTATCCACATAGGGGGGAAATGATAGGACCCAACAAGGACATAATGTATGTATCAGTTTTATCCCCCAGGGACCTATATTTTAAAAATGAATTGTGCATTAACTGATAACTAATTTGTTTTCCTATTTTAATTAAACAAACATATCTGTGATTTGCAGTGAGAACTCCTTATCATCATGAGCTTACCACGGTTGTTAACATTTAATATGTTAAAATTTAAAATGTTTATAAACAAAATACAGGATGTATATGAATGGTTTATTATTTGGCCTTAAAAGAAAACCTGACATGTGACAATATGACAAAACCCTGAAGACATAATACTAAATGAAATAAGCTAGTCACAAAAGGACAAACACTGTATGTTTCCGCTTCTATGAGGTTCCTAAAATAGTCAAACTCAGAGAGAGAAGTAGCATGGTGATTGCCAGGGGCCAGGAAAGGAGGGAATGGGAAGTTACTGTTTAATAGGTACTAACACAAAGTTTCGGTTTAGGAAGATTAAAAAGTTTTGGAGGTGGATGGTGGTGATCATTGGACAGCAATGTGAATGTACTTAGTGCCACTGAACTATATGCTTAAAAATGGTTAAGATGGTAAATTTTATGTTTTTTATATATATGCATATCTTATAAAAAATAATTTAGTATGTTTAGTATGTTAAAATGTATTAACTAAATTAACATTATCCTAGACAAATTAAAAGAAATTTGACATTTTAATCGCATAGTCTCTGAAGTCTCAGCAGTCTCACTAAGGGCAAATATATAATTTCAGCAAAGCTTTTGGTATTGAAACCACTTCACCAGAATCCTAAATAGAACCTATGCAATAACTAGATCAAAGCATTTTAACAGAAGTTTTGCCCAGTCTTTAATGCATTTGAGGAATCACATGCATAGTTGGGCCAGTCAATCCATGTTCAATCTTTCTTCATCCACAGAAGGGAACAGGAAAGACTATAATTGATATTGTAAACATAGTGGTACAGATGAAGAACAATGTCCTGGCTTAGCCATGCACAAGATAGGTACTCAATAAACATTCCTGAATTCCAATACTCAGTGAATCTGCAGTAAAACCAAAAAGAAAACATGGATGTCACCCTCTGTCCTATACACCATCTAATGAGAGGGCTGAAATCGGCCTAAAGGAAAGAGGCCATCTCTAGGGGTCTTTTGTTACTTGAGATCTCAGAGCTAATGTTGGATGGTTCAATGTAAAACAGATTTCATGTACCAAAAATCGTTTTATGGGTTTAAAAAAATTATTTTTCCACTTAAAAGAGTTTTGGTGGGAAAAAGTGTGAATAACTAAACTGTCACTCTTACACCTCTAGTATGAAAACTAGAAAGTTCAATACGCTACACACGTCTTTTCTAAATGAAGAAGTCATTGTTTTTAAAATAAGGAGTAACAAATACATTATATTATTATGTCTCAAGCACAGAGAGTAATCCTGGCTTTCCATTCTGCTCCCATGTCTGAAAGCTCCATTGTGTTAAAAATCTGTGCTCTCTATGATCCCCCTAACTCAGTAAATTACATACTTCCAATTCTAGAGGTCAAGAACACCCCCTCCCATCACATGAAACCTGCTACTTTCACAACCCTCACTAAGAGAGAGCACTTAAAATTCTTAAAGGAAATTTACATTCTCTAACAACTCTTTCATACAAGTTCAGTGCTAGTCTTTAAATTGAAGAACTAAACTAGGTGTGGCTTCTACAATATATACTCATTTCCATGACAGTAAACTATGAAGAAATAAAGTGCAGATGCCTGAGATCCCACAAGTCGGAATGTGGCTCTCACTGCACAATGTTGACATCCGCTTGCAAAGTGCACTGCGAGACCGCCAGGCAGGAGGCCCGCCAGGCAGGAGGCTCCGCGGTGGCTCTCCGGATTGCAGTGTGGCTCTGTGCAAGGTGCCCTGTCACTTCACATCCGTCACAACCTCAACCCCAGCAGCCTGATGTTGTGCGGCCTGGTGGCGAGCACTCTCCAGGGCCACAGTACCATTCCCAGTGGCCTTGATGGCAAGAAATAAACTCTGACTACGAAGAAATGGAAACCCGAGACACAGAGGGTGACACAGGGAAAGAGGCGTGAAGAAAGGGGACCTCCCCACCCCGCAAATAGGGGTATTTACATTCTTCGAAACCTTAGAAATAAATGACTTTCCCTCTGCTTTTTAAAAACCCTGTCTACTTGGTACCCTTAAGTAAACCTGCTTAACTGATGCAAAATACCAAGAGGCGGAGTCCCCAAATAGAGGGATCCAGGAAACAGCTCCCTGCGAGGGGAGTTAATTGTCCCCAAGGAGGAAAGTGTTAGAAGACTTCCTGCTCAGCGTGGCAATTTAGCAGGTAAGTCGCAGTCACCCACAGCAGGACTGGGTCACCCTCATTTCCTCCCACAAAGCTCGGTGGCCCTCACCTTCCCACCCTTCCAGGGCTGGGACAGGAGAAGGTACACACCTCTCGCTGCTAACTGCCCAAGCGGGTCCAACTTCAGACCCAGCACCGTGCACTTTGTTGTGAAGCGCAGGGAAAAGAGGAAGGGCTGATGCTCTGAGTGGAATCCCCGTGATTTGCCAGACCAGGCAGCAGGAGCGCCAGCATTTCCAGGCAGCTGCCACGACAGGTGACCGGGCCGCTGTGCAGGCGCCCCGCTCGCCCCGGGTGTCACGGAGGTGGGCGGCAGGAAGGGGACAGACGGAGGGAGGCAGGCAGCCTGGAGAACGACAAGGTGGGCAGGGGCTGGAGGGAAATCCACTCCATCCAGACGCCGGGGAGGAAGAGGAGGAGCACAGCCCCGTCTCCCCGGGGAAACCGTTTTAAGGGATTATCTGGCTCCACAAGTAAGAAAAAAAATGGCTCCAAGCCAAACGCCTCCTGATTTACACACACGCACACGCACACCAAGCTCCTCTTTCGCCCCATTTTCTGATACGCTGAAACAAAAGGCGAAAGCAGCTCAACAGCGGGCAGTGCCGCCCGGAGCCCGGGCGCCAGCCACCCTCTCCCCACGCGCCCTCGGGAGAGGCCCCGAGACGGCCCGCCCGCCGCCTCCCGCCCAGCCCCGGCCCCCCGCCCGGCCCGGGGCGCCGCCCGCAGCGCTCCCGCCGCGCCCCGCAGAGGGGCCAGGCCGGGGCTCGGGGCCCCTGCGCCCACCTCGAGGGGACAGGCGCCGGCCCGGCTCGGAGGGCGCCCCGGGAGGCGCTGGGCCCCGTCGCCTCCTTGTACGGGAGGGCGTTGGGGACAGCGGCCCCTGCCCGCCTCACCTCCCGGCGGCCGTGCGGCGGCCCCGCGCTCCTCCGCGCCTCTCCGCCTGCAGCAGCCCCGCGCCGCCGCCGCCTGCCGCCGCCGCCGCCACCGCCTCCCCCCGCGTCTCGGGCGAGTCTCCGCCTCCCTCAGCCGCCGCCGCTGTTGGGCCCAGCTCTGCGCCACGTGACCGCGCCACGTGACCCGGAGCGGTTGGCAGGCGCCTCACGGCCGGCCTCGCGCCCTCATGCCGGGGCTGCGAGCGCCCGCCCGCCTGCCCGCCGGCTCCGGGCTGGGGTCAAGGCCGCCACCCTCTCCTCGCACACCGGCCCCGCCCGAGCCGCTGCACAGCCGCCACCGGCTCCCACTCAGGGAACCCCAACTCCACAGACCCTCCCGCCCCAATGCACGCGCACACTCATCGCGCAGCCCTCGTCCCTCGCAGCTGCTCCACAGCCTGGACGGCAGTGGAAACAACTGAACTAGTCCAGCCTCGCCCGCCGACCGGAGAAATCCTACTTGCTGAACAGTGTCGCGACCCGGCTGCAGGCCGGACAAAGTCGGAGCCTGAAGTGGCTCTCCCATTGCGTCCATCTGAGAGCCACCGGGAGCCCAGACCTGCCTGGACCATGAAGCGACGCGTGTCCCATGAAGACAGTCACCAAAGGGTCTCTGCTGGTGAAAACCTCAGAACATCTCTTTTTCTCAGTTCGTCTAACAGAGAAAAGACCCCTCAGCAGCTTTTCAACGCACTCAGGGAAGAAAAGCTCACGGCCTCCCCTACCCCCCATTACATTGATGACCCACCAGCATTGGAAACTTTCTGCCTCCGTCCTTCATTTTCCATCGTGTACCAAGAATTAGCGTTGCCGATTGCGTGGCTCTCCACATAGGGGTAGTTCTTTTTGAAAATAGGCGGGATCCCCATCCCTTTTTTCCTTGATTTGAGGCATAAAATGCATATACAGTTAAGCATAGAGCCGCTCTTGGTAAGGGATCAAAACTTTTTTCTATTTTGTCTAATTACCAAATCTCAAATCAGCTTCAGATGTAAGCATTCCTGCTTCTCTGAATTTCTGGGTGTCAGGAAAGATCAAAAGTTAAGACTGAGTCCTTAAATTCTGAAATTCCATGCCTAAGATTTCACAAGTGTTGGCAAGTGCTACCTAGATTTTAAAAAATTTTTAAACTGATTTTTAAAATAGCAATATTTGCCTCACGCAAGTATGCACGTAAGTGTGATGTATTTAACAGAAGTATTGCTATCAGCCTTATCTGATAACACTATAACACCCCTAAAATTAATTTTAAAACCTTTAAGAAAAGAAATACATTTAGGTCTTAGAGTGTCTTCAACATAAAAGATTATCCTTAGTTCAGTGTGGTGAGTATTATGCCACCATTGGGAGCTCAATATTATGCTAAACACGGAGGAAGGGAAAGAGAGAAAAACATCCAACCTGCAACCCAGATATGTGCCCTGACCAGGAACTGAACCTGTGACCTTTCCATGCGTGGGATGACGCAGCACCAACCAAATGAGCCATACCAGCCAGGGCAGGACTTGAAGAAAAATTTTTAAATCTGACCCTACTGACAGACTTCAAAGACTTACTAAAAGGAATAAAGATGAAAATATGCATTGGAAGAAACTTCTTGACTTTTCAATCTATATAACAGTATAAAATTATTTAACAAATACCATAAGGACTGAACAACACAGATGTTCTTTCTTATGTAAAATGAAAAATATTAACCTTGAAAACACTCTTCCCCTAGTACAATAGTTTTTCCTGAGGCCCACATGTGTAAAGTCTCTTATTCAAGCATGGTTAGGCACACATGCACCCGACTTCTGGCATGTCCGTGTAGGCCCTCGGGTTTCTCTTTGCCTCTGGGGTTTCCCACTGTGTCCATGTTTTTTGGAATGGTCTTTGGAGCAAGTGTCTTCATTGAAATACTGCTTCCACCACTTACGAACAAGCGACAGCAAGAAAAAGATGACTAACAAGATGCTTCTTGAACCGTACATTCTGTTTCTTTCACTACCTCACAGGGCTGTTGAAAAGAATTAAATAATTTAAGTACTTAATATAGTACCTGATACATAACAGGTACTCCATTAAAAATAATAGTCCAGGTTTATGAATGCTTACTATGGGCCAAACACTGTGCCTTGCTGGTTCTTATTTTTACTCTTCTTTCTGTTCTCTGTGACTCTTGGTGGGTGCTCTCCATCTCCCATCTTACCCACTACCACCCCTTAGGGGTCTATTCTCTCTCTGCCTTTCCAGGGTGAAAATGGTTTTTTAAAGATATTTTAATGTGAAGACTCATTTACAGCAATCCATTAAATATGTTGTGAATCTACATTTTAAGCTTTAAAAAAGTCTTTCTAATTAGGAAATGAAAATGATTGCCTCTTATTTGGAGATTGGAGGCAACAGGGAGCCATTAGGAAGGAGATTTGGCAATGGGGACCCTTCCACTGGCCTTTGAAATCCCACTCATACAACAATTCTCATTTTGTATAAAAGACTTTTAAATATTAGAAAATTTGGCAACACATTTAAAGAAGTTAAACCAATCCATAATAATGGTTAAATAGTAATCACTAGAAAAAAAGTGTCTCACTCATGACCGGGACTATTAACTGGCTGCCCTTTAGCTCTAGGTTCAAGTTTGAGACAAACATCTTACTACCCTGATCAAGCTCCCAAAACTTCTGAGAGATGTGTGACCTTTCTTTGAAAATCATGCTATCTTTACATCTGCCTTGCCTTTGGTCACGCAATGAGCTCAGAGCCTACATTGGATCTGATACGCATCGTGGTAACAGTCTGACAATTAGGTTGTGACGTAAATGTTTTACATTCATCAACATTTGGCTGATCACCTGGAAGAAGCGAGGGCCTAGCATGGCAGATGGACACCGCTGCATGGTTCTAAGGCTGGACCTGAAGGCATGAAGCAACAGAAATTACAGCCGGGTGCCTGGGTTGGTATCTGTAACCCTGCCCCCCCCCCCATCATGGTACTCTAAGACATCCAGATACTGAAGATCCAAACTCTTCTCTCAAGTCCTCTCACTTGCCTTCCTATATCACCCAGCGTCCGTGTTCACATCTCCTCTGCTTCCTGATGATAACATAATTCAGAGCCCAAAGTTTCTGCTGACTCAAGCCCCTCAGCCACCAAGATGTTCAGCACAGGGACTGGGAAACTAGATCCTGGGTGTAGGAATATGGAAGGTGTCCATGGCAAAGGAGCTAGAGCTTTTGGAGAATAAGGTGGAAGCCTTTTGTCTTTCAACAGGTCCTGAGAGCCAAAAATGCCAGTGCCAGCTTAGGTTTCATTACAAAAAGACAGCATTCAGGATCAGGAGGAAACGCCCGTGGTCTGCTGTACTCTGCATAGCCAGTTACATCCAACTGTTTCTCTCAGTTCAGCACACTACTGCAGTTGCATTTTAAGAAAGATATTAATAAGTTGCAGCATGACCTAGCAAGGGTGACTGGGATGGTAAGGATTCTAGAAGCTGTATTATAATGTTACACAGTTTTATAAGTAGCTGTTAAAGATAATAGGAATGCTTACTCTGGAGAGAGGCAGAAGAATAGGTGGTTGAATAGGTGGTTGATCATGTGGGCGTACTATTACTTTTTAATTATTGAGCTGCTACTTTGGACCAAGCACTGCCCAGATCAAGAGTCAGTGTGTGGCAGTTTATGGGAGGGGGATTTTGGTTCAGATAGGAAAGAGCCTTGCAACAGGATGGTCCATCCAGGGAGTGGTAACCTTGTAAAGTAGTCCTGAGCCCACCTGTGTCTCTGCTTTGACTCTGGCAAGCCGGGCTGGACACACGGAGGGCAACGGCACGGTCCTCCTCAGCCAACTGCGTCCTCTTCCCCTCCAGCAGAGCATCTCCCAAGCAAAGGTAACACCTGCACTCACTCTCTAGGACCGGAAGTACTGCTCAGCTCACTCTGAAGGGAGAAAGATGGGCAGCATCCGCTCTGCTGTCTCAGGGCCCTCACTTCAGAGACCTGCAGAGCAGAGCAGATGGAATCTGTGGCCTGCTCCTGGGACTGGTCAGAACATGGCTCCTAAAAAAGAGAGTTTTTAGAGTTGTCTCTTTCTCCCCCTTCCATCACCCCTCTCCATCCAGGAGAAGAGACATGGTGATCAGGCTGCCATAGTTCGTCCCCCAGGCAAAGCTTCATTCTCCTTCCTCAGAATCCTTTCCTTGTTCAGGTGGGCCTTTTAGGCAGCCCTGAGTTCTGACCAGACCCTGTCTGAGTAGATAAATGTAGTTGGGTATCATTTTTCTTTAAGTAGGATAGTCAATGGTCTTCCAAAAGGGACTGAAGTGGCCTTTGTTCAGCAACTATTTTTTTTTTAAGATTTTATTTATCTTATTTTTAGACAGAGGGGAAGGGAGAGAGAAAAAGAGGGAGAGAAGCATCAATGTGAGGTTTTGTTCAGCAACTATGAAAGCAGGTAGACACCATTGTCTTGGGTCAACTTTTCGTTTTTCCTGGCAATGTCCAGAAACTGCCTCACGGGCCTCTGGGAGGAGGAGGAGTGATTTGTACAAGAGATCAGTGACGCACCCTAAGGCCAACCAGCCAGCCCAGGCCTGGAATGCTGCTGGTGGGAACACAGTGAACAGAGGGAAAGAGCAGGGCAGATAGAATCTGTGGCCCGCATCTGGGGCTGGTCACGGGGAAGCTGACCTGGGCGTCCTGGGGCTGTACTAAAACCACTTTTGACGCAAACCTCGGGAGCTGGCTGCTCTCTGAGAAGCCGCTTGAATGCGAGCCCTGGAGCTGGGAGCAGAGGGCCGCAATGCTTGGAGCTGAAGCCAGTTGGGGAATAAGGCTTCCAGATGAAGTATAATACGGTGAAACTGACTTCACTCAAATATCAAACACCTCAAACACTTTGGGCTTGTCTGTTATTTCTATGAAACCTGTTTGTTATAGCTTGTTTTCGTTTTAGCCACCACATGGAAGCACTAGTCAGAATTAAAGGACAGGGTCACCAGGCCTGGTGGTCATCCAGACCACGACTTGGTGACTGTGAGTTTGGGCACGTTACTCTGTCTCTGCGGCCTTTGTTCCTAGTCTGTAAATGGGGATGGGGTCTTGGTTCCTGATCCTTTCCGACTCTAAAATTCTATAGCTTTTTCAGTGAAATTGTTGTAGAGAGAAAGACGTAGGACCTTTTCCCTAACCCGTAGCTTCTCTACTATTTGGAATATTTATACTGACCTACCACGAGGAATATTTCATGTTACCAAGCCACGTGAACATGAAGAACAAGGTTAACTGCAAGGGGTTATGGGGCTGCATGCATTTTTAGACCTCAGTACATTTCTGAAAATATGAAGTAGCAAAATAAGTTTGCAGGGCCCAGACCTCCCTGGATACATTTACTGCCTCCAAGCAAATTCATCCATTTTATGTTTCCGAAGCCAGGAAGGCTGTCGAAGAGGAGAGACAGCATTTTAAAATTAAATTTCTCTCTCTACGCCATTCTTTCCTTTTCTCTCCCTCTTCCCTCACGCACCCTTTTCCTCATTGCCCATGAAACCGAGATGCATTTGATAACCAATAAAAAGTCACTAGCAGGACCAATATTAAAGTATTTCTCTATTTTGGAGGAGTCTAACATAAGGAGTCTCCTTCTGAGAAGATAAGTACAACAAACACAGTTGTACCAACAGCCATTCTCCTTCCTTCCTTGCTAGTGAACCCCAATTTATAAAGCTATCCGTGTCCTCAGCACACGAGTGTGCTCCAAGGAGCTGGGCCACCCCTGACCCCCTGACTGGTCTGAGCTGTTGGTTCTCACAGTGGGTTCCTGGACCACCAGAAGCAGCACCTGGGCATTGTCAGATATGCCCACTCTCAGGCTCCACCCCGAACTTCCCAAATCAGAAGTCCTGGATTTGGGGGCTGAGCAATCCGTGTTTTTAACACACTCTCCAGGTGATTCAGGTGCACGTGACAGAATCATTGGTATAAGCCAATCCTGCCAATTCTATCCTCTTTCTTTAGACATAGGAAAGTGATTATTATACATGAGGATAGTCTGCTGGGGAAGACTTCTAGAAACAGCTTCTTAGTTCTAAAAAGGAAATACAAGGACCCCCTTTTCAAGGGATCTGTGGGATCTGTTTTGTAATAATACTAAGATACCATTTGCTTTTTTCATCTCATTCTATCATGAATGTACGCTGTTCTTTTCCAGAAGTTACATGATGTACAAGACACAACAGACTGAGTGCAGAAGCAGATATGAGAACCTACCTACACTCAAGTAAGCGAGAAATTAGCAGCAATTTATAAAAACTGTAAAACAATGCCACTCTTCTCACTAGAATTTTTTTATTTTGGAAAACAGTTGTTTCTTTTTTTCATGAAAATGTGTGATTTATGTTAACACATAAAGGTTTATTATTATAAATGAATTAATAAACATTTTTAAGTTTTCTCAGTTTTAATTTATAAAATGATAAATATTAATAGGTATAACCTACATTATTAAAAAAAAAAAAAAGCTCTGTGGGGCTTCAGGGGTCCTTAATTTTTAAGAGGGAAGAAGTCCTAAGTAAGTCCAAGGGCTGCTTCTTGGGATGTGGATGTGGTAGTTGGGGCTGCTGCTGCCATCTTGTGACCATGAAGGGCCAACCTACAGGAAAAACAGTGGGCAGAGAGAACTGGCCTGTGAGGCAGCTTTGACCCACTTAAGTCCCAACCCTGGTATGTATTTATGCACTTCGACTATCTTAGAACTTCTCGTTCTCTCTGATGGGAAATCCTCTTGTTGCTTAAGCAATTTTAGGTTGGTTTTCCTGTCACTCACTTAAAAATCTTCCCAGGTGTTTACCAATAGGACCGATGGATACGAATATTAAGTCATACCTATATACTTAAGCATTAAGCACCAAAGAAAATCACCTATTAGATACTCAATAACTTTTGTTAATATAAAAAACTAGGTAGAGGAAGAGAATCTCTGAAAGATTTAAGTATTTAAGCACTATTTAAGTATCAGACTACAGATGAAATGAGTCCCAGCAATGATTTACCTACATTGAAGTAAACTTACTCAAAATCATGCAAGTTTGGATATTGTAGCAGAGATGGGTAATCGTCTGCCAAAATCCTTTTTATATGGTAAGAGTTGTAACTAGGAAGTCTCTGCCAGGACAGGAACAACATTTCCTAGTGCCCTGAACAGACATACACCCCTCTCCCTGCCCCAGGTGGGGCCATACGACTGATGCTTACCAAGGAAATGTGAGAAGAAGCAATGTGTGTCACTCCTGACAAAGGCAGGTAAGAAAACATGTGCTTCTCCACCCTGTCTCTTCCCCAGCTGCTAGCCTGATGCAAAGAACTTGAGACCCCAGGGAACAAAGCCACCAGATGCAAAGGGCCTGGGTTTCTGAATCATTCATGACAGAGAGCTGACCACCAACCAGAAATACCTATGTGTGACTGATTTTGGAGTACAAAATAAATTTCATTTTGTTAAGCCTCTAAAAAAAGATTGTTTGATGTTTACTATCATATCCCCATCTCTAGTGCCGAGAACAGTGGCAAGTAGTGATTAAATGCAGGATGACTAATTGAATGAATGAACAAACAATTCAATGAATGGATGGCTAAATGAAAAAATGATGAATGAATAAATTAGGCATTTGTGTGAAAGCTATAATGGTTTGGAATAAAATAGCACTAAACATTTCTGGGAAAGGTTCACATGTTAACTAGCATTTATTTCTGGATATTTTGAAGTACAGGGATAACTAGAGGTATTTAAGAATAAATAGATTGGGCAGCTACTTGGCAGGTGTGTGAGATGCGATAGTGAAGGTTCAGCTTGGGAAGGTGATTGGACTAGTGTTGTCTTAATATTCTCTGATCTTTTAAATAAAGTGATTAATAAAATTAAGGAGTCTATAGTTAGCTATTTTAATAATTAGTGCTATCTTTAGTTTTTTTAGATTATAATTTTAAGAAGTAAAAATACGAGATGAAAATTCCTTATCTCTAAATGATCTTCATATCACATATGAAGGCACATCATTATTGTAAATTGCATACATGTAATTATAGGCAAGGTGCCCTCCAGGAAATCATTGGCTCCTGGAATCCTGGGCTTACAGATCTAAACACATACAGTGGTAATAATGAATACCAGTTGGTAAGACATTATGAAAAGTATTTGGTTTTGATATTAGTTTTAAGAAAAACTTAGATCTTATATGAAAAATTTCAGAGGATGAGAAGGAAAATTCACATTGACATCCATTCATTTTTATAAAGAAAAATTCTACATATGAATTTTATTTGTCTTCATAAGACTGAAAGATGGCTTAGGAAGTTGACTTGGAGAAACAAGATAATACGAAGTCTGTAAATTGGACAGTTTTCCTGGAAATAATTCTATTAAATATATATATGTCTTAAATGGCACATACTTTCTGCTAACCATCCTGCATCTCCTGAACAATACAAGAGATGCTGTGGAGAAGTAGACTAGTTGCCTAGCAACCTGAAATTAGTGAGACATGTCTCTTTCCTTGACTTGATTTTAAATCAAGCTCTTCAAGGGCAACTATGAGATAAATGACAAAAATGTAAAACTCATAATGCTAGCACCACACAATGAGCTGTGGGAATGAAGCTACACGTTAGGACATTGGTGTTGGTTGGGAAAATAATACTTTTAGTCTAAAATACTCTATCTTTTCTATGTGGTGACCAAACTTATTTATAGTAGCTCTTGCTAAAGTGGTAACTATCTGAAAAGATGGATATGTTAATTAGCTCAAATGTGGCAATTGTTTCACAATGTATATGTATATCAAAGCATCACATTGTATACCTTCAATATATTCCGTTCTTCATTGTCAAGCACACCTCAATAAAAACAAAAGCAGCACTTCTGAAGACTATCTAAGAACAAATCAAAAGAAAATAGGAAAAATATTTTAAATTTAATAAGTATAAAAACAGAACAATGAAAATGGCTCTTGCTGATGAAGATGGTTCTCCAGAGGATGTGTGGGCTTTTTATTTTTGTTTAACAGTAAAGGATGCATAGAAGGACAAAGGTAAATATAAGGTCTGGGGCACAAAAAGCCTTTGTAAATCTTTCTATACAGTGGTCTCAAAACAAGAAAAAATATATAATGATACTGTTTGTAATCCCCAAATGTGGATATCTATAAAGTAGAAAATCACCCTTCCTCTGCCTTTTTTTTTTTTTTCATTATTTCTCTGGTAAAAATTAAATCTGAAATCTAAATCAAGCTCATTTATTGCAATATACTACTTCTCAGAAAAATATATGTAGTTTGTAGCAGCATTTTATTTCACTAATATGACACAGAGAGCAAAGGAAGGACAAATTCTGGGTTATGGAAGGTCTGGATCCCCAAAGCAGGGACAATAGTGCCTGTGATTTTCAAACTCTTGGTCAGAGCTCCTCCTACTGGAATAACGTATTCAGTACTATGATATCAGACTGTCAAGACTCAAATTTTTAACAGATGGTAACACCATGTTACATATTCAATTGGTCACAAATTCCTTCTTTGTGGCAGGGGGAGAGATTTCACATTAAGTGTTAATTTTTAAAAATCCATATTACATTTTCCATTCACGTTACAACTGATATGTACACTGAGATTTGGGTTAACATTTACACAGGACCTATGACCTACTTGGCAGTATTCTAAATATTTAAAAATATTCATTTAGGACTTCCAGTCAAGATGACAACATAAGCAGACATGGTTCGCCTCTTCGCAACACCACATCAAAATTACAATTAAAATATAAAACAACCATCACCCAGGAATCAGAAATCGAGTTGAATGGAAGTCCGAAAACTACAGAATTGAAGAAACCACACCTATCCACACTGGTCGGAGGGGTGTGGATGTGGACCACACTGATCCCGCACCCACGTGGATAAAAATTCAGGAGGGCTATCTCAGGAGTGAAGAGTCCCAAACCAATACCAGGCCCCCGAGCCCAGGGTTCCAGTGCCAGGAACACAAGTCCTCACAACTTACAGCTTCGAAAACCAGAGGGGATGGAGTTGGTGGGGAGGCTGCTGGAGCCC
Organism: Mormoops blainvillei; assembly: GCA_004026545.1. Taxonomy (NCBI): domain Eukaryota; kingdom Metazoa; phylum Chordata; class Mammalia; order Chiroptera; family Mormoopidae; genus Mormoops; species Mormoops blainvillei. The sequence continues at coordinate 13,123 of PVJD01001265.1, read as the reverse complement.
TAAGCGGTTCCTCTGGGGGAACCCACGCACGGACTCACTTGCTCAGACTCGCTCCCTCTGAGCTCCAGCACCGGGGTGGCAGCTTGAAGGGCACCAGTGGTTTACAGGGAGGAACTGAACTGGCTGGCATTGGGGCAGGCAGAGGCTGTTGTCCCTTGGCTGAGCCCTCCCTCCACAGAGCTGGCAAGCTGGTGCTATATCTGAGACTCCATCAACCTGGCTAACACTGTTTGATCCACCTGGCGATACACAAAGGCTCTATCCCACCCAACTTAGGGGCCCACCCACTCACCCACGCTGCTTTTCCATAAGAATGGCTGCCCTTGGCTCCTAAATCCTATCAAACAAGCAACAGCTGGCTTCAGTGAGCCCGGCAGCAGCCAGATTAGATTCACAGCTTGGCATCACCTGGGAATCTCCGAGCCCAGCACAAGAGGCAGCCATCTCAGATTGCTTTGCAGCTCAGGCAGGGTGCCCCGAGCAAAACACAGGCGGGGGCTGACCTCGGCCTGCACCACCTGGGAAGCCCCAGGGTCAGCGCTCCCAGTGGGCAACGACAGGCCACATTGGAGTAGCACTACCCTGCCCCTGCACAGCTGATCCTCCACGGAGGGCAGAGGTTGGTGGTCAGTGGTCACAGCCAGTCCTTGCAGCTGACCAGCCTGGGTAAATCCCTCCCATTGGTCTGACATCAGTAACCAAGGCTCAACTACAAGAGGAGGGTGTACTCAGCCCACGCAAAGGGCGCGCCTCGAGAACCCAGCATGGGTGATAGGGGAGGCTGTGCCACTGGATCCTACAGGACACCTACTATATAGGCCACGCCATTAAGACACAAAGCACCTCTACCTAATACATAGAAACAAACACAGGGAGGCTGCCAAAATGAGACAAAGAAACATGGCCCAAATGAAAGAACAGACCAAAATTCTAGAAAAAGAGCCAAATAAAATGGAGATAAGCAACCTACAGAGGCAGAGTTCAAAACACTGTTTATAAGGATGCTCAAGGAACTTAGTGAGGACCTCAGCAGCTAAAAAGACCCAGTCAGAAACAAAGGATACACTAATTGAAATAAAGAATAATTTACAGGGAAACAATGGTAATGTGGATGAAGCCAAGAATCAGACCAATAATTTAGAACATAAAGAAGCAAAAAAAAAACAAAAAACCCAAAAAACAAAAACAAAACTAAACAAACCACACAGAACAAGAAGAAGAAGAAAAAAACCCAGAAAAATGACGATAGTATAAGCAGCCTCTGGGACAACTTTAAGAGGTCAAACATTCACCTCATTGGGGTGCCAGGAGGAGAAGAGAAAAAGCAACAAATTGGAGATCTAATCGAAAAAATAGTGAAAGAAAACTTCCTTCCCTAATTTGGTGAAGGAATTAGACATGCAAATCCAGGAAGTGCAGAGAGTCGCAGTTATGATGGATGCAAAGAGGCCCATTCCAAAACACATCACTATTAAAAGGTCAAAGGTTAAAGATTAAGAGAGACTCTTAAAAACAAGAGAAAAGGTTAGTTACTGGAAGGTTGCCAGATGGGAGGGGGGAGGGGAAGAATGGGTGAAGAGGTAGGGGGATTAAGAAGTACAAATAGGTAGTTAGAGACTAGCCAGGGGGGATGTAAAGTGCATTATCAGGAAAGGGAGTAGCCAAAAAATTTATACACATGACCCATGGACATGAACAATGGTGGGGGGATTGCCCGAGGGAGTAGTGGGTGCTGGGTGGAGAAGGCAAAGGGGAAAATTCAGGACAAGTGAAATAGCATAATCAATAAAATATAATTTAAAAAAGAAAAAAGAAAAAAATAGCTAAAAATTCATTTAACCCTAACAGCTATGAGGGAGGAAATGATATGACCTTTAATTATTTTGTAGGTGAGGAAACCAAGATACATGATAAATCTATTTCCTATATATTTGATATTTTAATGTTATTATAAATGGTATTTCTAAAATTTCAGTTTTTAGTTTTTCATTGACAGAACAATTTGATTTGTGTTTATCGGTCTAGTATCCTATGACTTTGTTAAATTCAATTATTGCCTTTTTTCAGATTTTATAAAGTTTTCAACATAATCATGTTATCTGTGAACACAACTGTTAAACTTTTTCCTTTACAACCTACATGCCTGTTGTTTTTTTTCTTGACTCATTTTACTGGCTAGGACTTAAGTATTATAATGATTAGAAATGATAAAGGTGGATATTCTTGCCTTGTTCCTAGTTTTAGGGGGGGAAGCATTCTCTCTTTTTTTTTCCTATTATATATTAATTGTAGTTATTTCAATAGATGCACTTATCAGATTTAGGAAGTTCCCATACTTTTGTAATCTGTGGAGATTTTTTTTTTTTAAAATCACGAACAAGTGTTAAATTTTTTCAGATACTGCCCTGGCTGGTGTGGTTCAGTGGATTGAGTGCCGGCCTCTGAATCAAAGGGTCACCGGTTCGATTCCCAGTCTAGGGCACATGCCTGGATTGTGGGCCAGGTCCCCAGTTGGGGGCACACGCAAGGCAGCCACACATTGATGTTTCCCATTCTTTCTCCCTCTCTTCCCCTCTCTGTAAATAATTAATTAAAAAATTTTTTTTCCGATACTTTTTCTGCATATATTTGATGACGATATGGTTTTTCTCCTGTATTCTATTAACGTAAGTCATACCAATTGATTTTTGAATGTTGAAATAACCTTGCTCAAATGATCATGATATATTATCTTTGTTATATATTGGTGACTTTTTAATTGATTTTAGAGGGAGAGAAGCGGGGGAAGAGAAACACTGATTTGTTGATTCACTTATTTGTGCGTTCATTGGCTGCCTCTTGCATGTGCCCTGACCAGATATGGAACCCGCAGTCTTAGCCTATTGGGACCACACTCTGAGCAACTGAATTCCCAGCCACGGCTACATGGCTGATTTAAAAAATATACATCTCCCTTTGTATATTGCTGGATTCCATTGGGTAATGTTTTCTAAGGATTGCTGTGTCTATTCTTTTTTAAAAAGATTTTATTTATTTATTTTTAGAGAGAGGGGAAGTGAGAGAAACATCGGTGTGTGCTTGCCTCTCGCGCACCCCCCTCCGGGGACCTGGCCCGCCACCCAGGCATGTGCCCTGACTGGGGATTGAACCGGCGGCTCTTTGGTTCACAGGCCGGTGCCCTATCCACTGAGCCATGCCAACCAGGGCAGCTGTACCTGTTCCCACGAGAAATTTTAGTTGATAATTTTTCTTGTAGTATGTGTCTAGGTTTAGTGTTAGGATTATGTTGACCTCATAAAATGAGTTGGGAATTGTTCTCACATGTACCATTTTCTCAGAGTTTGTGTAAACAGTATAATTTCTCCTTTAAATGTTTGATAGAATTTCAACTGGGCCTGGAGTTTTATTTTGGGGGAAGGTTTTTCAAATTAAACATTCCATTTCTTTAACAGTGTAAGGCTGTTCAGCTTTTCTATTTTATCTTGTGTTGGTTTTGATCAATTTTATTTTTTCAAGGAACTTATGTATTTCATCTAAGTTTTCAAATTGGCATAAAGTCCTTTGTAAATTTTCTTTATTATGCTTTTAATCTATAGATGCTATAATGATATCCCCTCTTCCATCCCTGACATTTCTTATGTTTTCTATTTTTTTCTGTCCTTTGAATTTTGTTGAGGCTTGTTTTGTGAGCCAGCATATGCTCTGTGTGGTGACTGTTGCATATCCCCTTGAAAAGAACTAGGATTCTGTTTTTGCTGGGTGAAGTGTTCTGTAAATATCAAGTGGACTGAAAGTTATCAAATCTTCTGTATCCTTACTCATCTTACACTTTCCCTGTTCCTGCTCTGGAATCAGCCATTTCTCCAAAGACTCTGACCTTTTTAGTATTGGACAGCATTTAGAAACCAAGACCTGGGGATTTTGCTCTGAGGGAGTCATTGCTTCTAGGCCCTTTCAGGAGACAGAGGAAATTTTTGCACATACACACGCATTTATAATTATTTCTAGAACTATCTGGATATATTATAAATTAAATATTTATCATGAGTTTATATCATATTTCCAATTCTGGCTAACATTCCTGTGTTCTTTCTAGCCTTCCCCCTTTCCATGTTTGTAAATCTCTTTTCAGACAATGAGAAACCCGGCTCCCATCATCCTCAGTATATTTACTTATTCGCTCAACCTGTTGACTTGCTCAATGTAGCCGGTTTCCTAACCACTCTCTCCGCCTCCCCTTACCACTTCTGCACCCTCCCTCCACTGCTGTTTCCTCTGCCACCAACGCCTCTGCATGACATCAGCCCCTCTCGCTCCCACATCCTTGGCTGCCAGGGCATCTCTGCAGTGTTCCTGCCCCTCTGCCATGCCACTTTCTGAAACCCTGGGGCATCCTTCCACTTATTTCTGTGCAGCCTCACCTCCTCCGGTGCCAGGGTTTCTGTGCCAGGGGGAAAGGAAAGAGAGGACAGGAAGGGAAAAAAGAAAATAGTTTCAAGGCCTTTTATATTTTTCCATCTATTTCCTCTGTCTCTCTGATGCTCCGCGCTCTTCCCTGCAGGTCTCACCTGTCTTCAGGCATTTTCCCCTCAACCTGAAGAACGTCTTTTAGGATTTCTTGTAAGACGGGTCTGCTGATGACAAGTCTCCAGGCTTTTGTCTGTCTGAAAATGTTTTCATTTTGACTTCACTCTTAGTGGATATTTTTAGAATTCTAATTTGACTGTTCTTTCACTTGCAACAATTTAAAGATGTGTTTCCATTGTCTTCTGGCCTTCATTGTTTTTCATGATGTATGTGATGAGTATGTTTTTTCCTCTGGCTGCTTTTGAAGATTTTTATTTTTGGTTTCAGCCACTTTGACTATGTTGTGCATAAGTATGGCTTTTCTTTGTATCTGTCCTGGAGTTCTGTTAACTTCTTAGATCTGTAGGTTAATGTCCCTTTAGGTGTTCTGAGACCAAATTTCAACATGGGGAGAAAGGGTTCCCCACACCAATAAACGATTCTCAGATACCAGCAGGGTGTCCAAGAATTTAACTCAGTTCTGACACTGTCTACCAAGAGGTAGCATCAGATTCCACAGGGTGAGGGCTCAGTCCTATGAACCTGTCCACCTGCCCACCTCCACTTCAGATGCCAGTCACAAGTCCAGGTTCTCACCTGGACTTGTGACTGGCCATAAATCAGAGGTTCCCATCAACTGCTCTCCTTGTGTTCGATTACCTTGCTAGATCGGCTCACAGAACTCAGAGAAACATTTTACTTATGAGAAAACCAGTCTATTGTAAAAGGACGTAACTCAGGAGCAGCAGATGAAAGAGATGCACAGGGCGAGGTGTGTGGGAAAGGACATGGAGCTTGCAGGCCCCCTCCAGGTTCACCGCTGTCCCCACATCTCCACGTGGTCACCGACCTGGAAGCTCCCCAAATCGTCCACTTGGTTTTTTATGCAGGCTTCATTACATGGGCACTATTCATCAAATCATTGACCATTGACAAGTGATGCATCCTCCAGCCCCTCCTTTCCCCAGAGGTCAGGGTGGGGGTAGGGTGGGACTTAAAGTTCCAACCCTCCAATCACATGGTTGGCTCTCCTGGCAACCAGCCCCCATCCTTAGGTGCCTCCAAGTCACCTCATCCATATAACAAAAGGTACCTTTATAATTCTCAACACTGAGGAATTTCGATGGCTTGGGGAGCAGTGAGTCAGGTACTGTGGATGAAGACCATATATATGAGAAATATATTTTTAAGGACCTATGGACGAAGCCAAATGTGGGAAGGATTGCGTGTGGGAGGTGGGGGTGGGTGGGGCTGGGGATAGTGGTTGTGGGAAAATGTTGACCCAAAACCAAAAAAGTGGTCAGGGGGAGGCTGGGAGTAGTGTGGGAAATTAAGAAGCCAAAAAACTGGTGTGTGCAGCCCATGGACATGGACTAAGAGGTGTGCGGATGATGGGATGTGGTGCAGGGCGGAGGGGATAAAGGGGGGATAAAATGGAACAACTGTAATAGCATACTCAATAAAATATGCTATATATATAATATATACTATGTATATATATATGTTTTACATGACCTTCATTATATTATATATAATATAATATATATATATATTTTGGTTATCTGAGTGGCCAAATATTCATTTCTTATAAATCATGGTATCACAATGTCCTTCAATAATTTTGGAAAATTCTCAGCCATTCTCTCTTCTAATATTTCTCCTGCCCAATTCTCTCCCCCCTCTCTTCACTTCTCCTTTACACGTTAAACCATTTGAAGTTGTTTCACAGATCTTAGGAGCTCTGTTCCTTTTTTAAAAAAATTCTTTTTCTCTTAGTATTTTAGCCTACATTCTTTTAATCTGTATTCAAAATCACTGATCTTTTTCTCTGTTGTATCTAGTTTTCGGTTAATTTTTGATATATTTTTAAAAATTGTTTTTAGCATTTCCACTTGGTTCTTTTTCATAGTTCCCATCTCTTTGCTGAATATCCCCATTTGTGCATGCATGTTGTCTACCTTTCTACTTGATTTTTAACATGTTCATCATAGTATGTTTAAGTTCGTCCTCTTATGATTCTAATATTCAGGCATCTGTGTATTTCTATCAATCAATTCCTTTCTTGACCACAAGTCACATTGTCTTGCTTCTTTGCATGTGTCAACATTTTTATTGCATGAATGACAGTATGAGAAAAGAACAGTGGACACTGATAAAATATTTAGGCCCAGAGAAGGACCTGCCCTTCTCCTTGCACGACACTCATGGAGGAGGGGAAGACCGAGTGGGAGTAATCTGCATGAGCTCATCTGCACTAAGGTTTTGTGCCAGCCTTAGTTAGATTGTCCACTACCTTCAATGTTTTGAGATCAGGATTAGGACTTTCCTTTTGATAAGGCTTGGAATCTGAGCACCAGTGAGACTCCAGAGATCTCTTTACGCTTTGCGGCCCAGCCACCAGCTTCTGGAACGCCAGCCCTGTGTGCTTTATAATTAAATAGCCTACCTGCCAGCTTTAGGAATACTGGAGGGTTCCCTTTTTTCTCACATACTGACCCTGGCTTCGTGTCTGGGAGGCCCCTTTCCACCCCGCTGGCCTAGCCCCAGTTTTCAGAAGGCCAGGACAGAATACTTGGTGAGGGCCTGGAGTCCATTAGAGAGGCCTCTTTCTGCTCCCTGCCCTGCCCCCAGCCGTTGGTGGATCACAGCACACCAGGTAAAGGCCCCGGTCTCCTGCCCTGCCCCCGGCTCCAGCCTCCTGTCCTTGTGCCCAAGGCGGCAGACAGGTGCAGACTTGCCGGGTGACCGCAGCTAGTCCATCACGCCAGCCCCCACATGACACCACAATGTAGTTAAAAGCGGGGCTCATTTCTCCATACCTCCCTCAATGGCAGATTCCTCCTCTTGCCACTGTGCCAAGAATAGATGGAATAACAGGATAAACTCTGTCACAGTGTTGTATGAGATTGAATGATGCCACTTACCTGACTGGCATAGCCTGAGGGAATGTGAGCGAGCGGGGGGCAGCAGTCACTCTGCCCTGCCGTCCTGTTGTCACTCACTTGTGCCACGGCGGGTTCCGGGTCACCACTTGCGGCTGTACACAAGGGCATTCTGCTGACAGGGTCAGTGGGGACAGAACTCCTGTGGAAGAAGGGGTGGCTTTTTCTTTGCCCAACAGCAGCACCGGCTACAAAGCCAGGTTCTGCGACTTTTTCTGAGTCGCACAAAGGCCATGGCCATGTGTGGGGCAGCTCTGTGCTTTCCATCTGTCAACTGGGGCATCTCAGATTTTGTTTCTTTTACTAACATAACTTAGGCCCTATTTCTCGTGGAGTCATGAGCCTGGCTTTATTTTGGTAAAGGTCTATTTACCCCTCTCTGGACTGGGTGACATTATAAAGCCTCTTCACAGCAACACCACACCCAGGTTTCTCCCTGGAGTTGGGGTGGGAACAGAGGGGTTTCAGGTCACACATTTGAAAAGCACTAGGTTGATTAAGGTCTATGTGAGTGCTGGGAAGACCTTCATCTGATCCCTTAATCTGCTCTTCCTGTGGCTCCACAAATCAGTTTCCAAATCTCCCCCTTGTCCCAGAGTGGCTCCTTCCTGGACGTTCTCCTCCAACTTTAATGTGCGGAAGATTCGCCTGGGAAACTCCCTGAAATGCGATTCCAATTCAGTAAGTTCAAAGTGGGCTCCAAGGCGAGGCCAAGGTGGCCCATCCGCGCACCACCCCTGGTTTTTCAGGGCTCCATGGCTTTTCAGACATCTATGGTAGAGGTGGAAAAGGAATTGGGAGTTCCCCCAAAAGATATCTGGTTACTAGAGGAAAAGGGAACTTCCTCTGGGGGGACTGGTGCTTCTCGGAGTGGATTGTGGACTCAGGTCAGGCCATCCAATAAAACTAATGTAGTGGCCACGAAGGTTTGGCTTTCCAGGCGAGAGGCCTCCACTGTGGTGAATCTGAGGCTCCTGGCTTTACAAGGAGAGAGGATGGGGCAGAGGGAAGGGGACAGAAAGCGTCCTGTTCATCGGACAGGGGTCACGGGGTCTGGGGAGTGCCGAGGATTCCTAAGAAGGGGTGCTCACCGGGAGGCTGCAAGAGAGGAAACGTCCAGGAGCTCCCTGTCCCTGAAGTGTAATTATTTTAAAATAACCTCAACTGGCTTCTTGTGCATTTGGAAGTCTTTCTGCAGGGCACTGCCCCCTGGCAATGTGTGGCTCCTGAGATCAGCTCTTTGAACTAAGTTTAAAAACTTATTCGAAGAGTTAGGTTGATTTTGTTGTACAGGGTGGGGGCAAAAGTAGGTTTACAGTTATGAGTGTGGGAGACGGTTTATGCTTCTATTATTGATTACTGTATTTTTCATACAAACTGTAACCCTACTTTTGCCCCGCCCTGTGCGAGTGAGTGTCCTATGAGAAGTGTCGTCATGCAACAACTGTACTATTTTGGGATGGCGGGATAAAGTCACCACACTGAACACACAAGTGACTGTGGGCCATGCGGTCTAACAATGCGCGTCACATGCTTTATCTGGCTTAATCTTTAAAACCACCCATGGGGTACTGTGACGATTATGATTACCTACATTTTAGATGATGAAACCAAGAATTAAAAAGTTCAGAAATTTGCCACAAATCACCAACTTTCACCAGTGGTAAAACTAAGATTCAAACACAGAATTCTTGATACCAAAATTCACGCTATTAACCATTATGCTATACTTTTTTTTAATTGAAACAAATGTAGGTGTATTATGTACTAGAACATTCACATTTAGAAACTTATAATGGAAATCTTCAAGGATATATGAAAGCAGACAGAACATTAATAACTGCAGACTTTATAGATTTTCCTAGATTTCAGATAGTGTCCCTTTCCTGTTCCCAGACCCATTTGGGATGCAGCTGCTCATTTAGTCATCATCTCTCCTTAGTCTCTTCTGATCTGTTTCTTAGTCCTGCCTTGTTTTACATGACCTTCATGATTTTCAGGAGCACTAAGTATTTTGTAGAATTCCCTGAAATTTGTGTTGGTCTGATACTTTTCTCATGGTAAGACTGGGGTTATTGCTTTTTAGGAAGAAAACCACAGAAGTGAAGTATCCTTCTTTTTTTTTAAAGTAGGTTTTTATTCTTTTTGAAAAAATTTATTTTTTAGAGAGGGAAAGGGAGAGAGGGAGAGAGAGGGACATCGATGTGAGAAACATCAATGTATTGCTTCTTGCACACACCCTAACCAGGGACCAAACCCGCAACATAGGCATCGAACTGGTGACCTTTGCTTTGCGGAATGACGCCCAACAAACTGAGCCACAGCGGTCATGGTGAAGTGCCCTTCTCGTCACATCACACATGGCTTCTCACTGATGTTAATCCTGATCACGTGCCTAAGGTGGTATTTTTCCAGGTTTCTCCACGGCACGGTTACTTTTTCACCTGGTTCAGATCTACTCTTTGGAAGCAAGTCAGTAAGTGTTGGCCATACTCACTGCAGGGAACTAAGGTCCACTTGGACCAGACGGTATCTATGGAAGTTATGTGGAAAAACTCCCGGTGATTTTAAAGGTTGAGAATCACTAATCTAAGTCAATTATTATTCTATTGCCAACAAGTAGACTAGGGATAGATAAGTGGGAAGATTCTAGGAAAGATTTTCCTCCCTTACAAAGAGAGAGTTACACCGGGGTGAAGTTTTCCCTTATTTTCTCCGTTAGAAGGCAGAGCCGCTTCCTTTCCTTGTCTGGGCGGCTGCCGCGAATACAGTACCTTGGAGTGGCAGCCACTGCCTTGTGGCCATGAGGCACTAAGCCAGGGACAAAAAGCCAACATTATTAGGGTGACAGGCAGGTTGAACCACCTGGAACTGTCTCTAGACTTGCTATGTTGGACAATTAAACTTCTTTATTGTTTAAATAATTCTTTGCTGGTGCTCTGTTACTTGACGTTAAAAGCGTTCTTGACATAGGTGCTTCATCTGCCTTTTAAAAACCTGTTCCTGCCCTTTACATCTAGGACGTGGTGGGTACTTATTTTTTGAGTGAATAAGTGAAGGACTGAATGAAGTGAAGAAGCTATGATAATAACCACAGAATATCAATGTAACTAATGCCTGTATGTTTGCAATGAGCGGTTATATTTGTCAATTTGCAATTAGATTCTGTACTTCCATATCTTTTCTCAAACAAATACGATAAAGTTGTAGACAATCTGCCATTGGAGAAAAGTTAGTATGACAACTTGACAGTGGTGAAGTTTTTTGATGTGTGTTTATCAAGTTCAAAATGAGGTTTAATGAATGTATAGTTCTTAAATTTTCAGGGCTAATTTATTTATTAACCAGAATATCTCTTGTGTAGTTGAGGCAAACAATGGAATATGTACTGTAAAGCAGTAAGAAAAAAAACTAGTTGGCCGTTAAACAGGAGCGGGGGGAGGCAGGGTTGGTTAGGGGCACCAAACCCAGTGCGGTTGAAACTCCATGTATTTTGACTCCCCCAAAACTTAACTACTAATAACCCACTGTTGGCAGCCTTGGAAGCCTTACCAATAACATATACAGTTGATTAACACATATTTTGTAAGTTATATGGAGTATATTCTCTATTCTTACAATAAAGTAAGCTCGAGAAAAGAAAACGTTATTAAGAAAATCACAAGGAAAATATGTTTACAGTATTTATTGAAAAATCCACCTGTAAGTGTACTTGCACAGTTCACACCCACGTTGTTCAAGGTCAACTGTATAATGTCATGCAACAGCATGCATGACTCTCACAAATATTAATGCCGAGTAAGAGATGCCAGACAGGAATACGTGCTGCATGATTCCATTGATATAAAGTGAATAAATAAGCTAAACTATGCTGTTCGACGTCAGCAGTGTTTAACCTTGCATGTTTCTATGAAAAAGGCTTCTGGGATGGTGGTAATTGTCTTTTTCTTGATCTGGGTGCTTCAGTTTGTGAAAATTCTGAGATTTGTACATTTATGACTCGGGCATTCTGTATATGTTATACAATGATTAAAAACTCCTCTGAAGTTTCCAGCTGAAACAAAACTAACCATACCCACAGCACAAAATAAGCATCTTGGCTAGACTGATAATTAGGTCATATTCCATTATATTCCTAATGTATTAAATTGGCATTAAAAACGTAGAGAAACCACTTACACTTCAATAAAGGACAATAAAAGTCAAATTATAGCCAACTGCTAAAACTTTTTTCGTTTTTTTTAATTCCAAGGTACATGTATTGAAAAAAATACAGAATAAGAAAATCAGTCTGGGACTTTCTTCCAAACGGATGATACCGCGGTCCTCCCTGCAGCACGCTTCTCGCGGTTCTCTAACTCGTCACATAAGGTGCTAAATGGTGACAGTCTCTTCACATTTGTTACTTTTAATTCCTAAGTGGTCAATATCTAATATTTTCACTTCTGGGTAAGAGAAAACGCATTTTGGTCCATTAATTCACCTACTCGCTCCTGGAGGACATTAACCAGCTCTGCTATTACGAAGACGTGGGTGTCATCGATGTCCTGAATGATGAACTTCTTCCCCAGGGCATTTGACTCATCCAAGTACAGCAGAAACTGCTTCATGGCAGGGTCACTGCAGAGAACACACAGTGAAGAGAAACTTTAACTTCAAATTATATGGGAAACCTGAATTAGAATTTTGAGCATGTAGAATTTTTAGGTTAATTTAAAAAGTCCTAAACTCTCACTGCCACTCTGCCTTAATTGTTAATGATTTATAGATGTAGCTTCATTTTAGAACTGTTAGTGCAAGTTTAAGAGAAAGAGGCCAATGATAAAATTTTAAATGAATAATTTGTCATTGACAAATGACAGAGTGATGCTCAAAGCTTTGTAGTTAATAGGGCCTAGAATCACAGCCTCCCTAGCTGATTTAAAAAATGAATTTCCTTACTTGTCCACCACCATTACATTTAAAAAGCCAATAACTTTTCACTACCTTGCCAGTGACGAATTAATTTACAAAACCAGTTAAATTGTCACTCTGATAAAGCAAGGTGGACAGCTAGTCAGATCTGGATTCAACCCTGGTTTTATCACTTACTTACATGATCTTAAAATGTACTGGATCTCCCAAAGCCTCAAAGGGAGCCTACCTATGTACAGAACTGTTATGGAAATTACAGGAGAAAAACGCCAAGGATAGCGTTTGGTCTGTAGTAGGTACTCAAGTTTATTTCCTCTTCCTTAAAATTCTGAACCATGTACGTCTGACCAATCATTCCGAATCGTTAAAGAAAACCCTAACAAAATCTCTTTGAGAATACTGAGCTCAAAGAAGAGATCCAAATTCAATTCTATTTATTTGTGGCTTTAGTTTGGAATGAACAGGACAGTCGTAAGGGAAAGAGCGATATAATTTCTTGGATTTACCAAAATACGTCTCTTTCATAAAAGCCCTGAATTATAACAAAGGACACTCTTTAGATCTAATATACAATAATGTGTTTAGCAAAAAATTAATATAAAAATGTCAAGCTGCATACAGATTTTTAATTCTTAAAGAAAAAAATCTTACACAATCATTTGATGTTGACATTATACACAATCTTGAATAATGTCAACATC